>JAZGTJ010002060.1:0-46256 GCA_036877575.1 Botia almorhae
AAAAACAAGTGCAGACAGCACAAGACATTGTAAACATTAAGTGTAAACATTTGGATGTGTATTTGGCAGCAAGAATGTAAACTGTAAACAGTAAAACAGATTGGAAACATGGTTTGGTGTGTAAACATATGCATTCTTTTGGCAGCCAGATGTGCAAAGTGACATAGTGCAAAAATATATTAGTGCAAAAGAGGGGGGTGGGGGCAATGTCCAGTTGTGTATGTATATATATGAATTGTGTGTGTGTGTGTGTGTGTGTGAAATCCTTCAGTCCAGTTTTTATTGATGAGCCTGATGGCCTGGGGAAAAAAACTATTTGCCAGTCTTGTTGTGAGGGTCCTAATGCTGCGGTACCGTCTGCCAGACGGTAGAAGGGCAAAGTGTCTATAGTTTTATTTAAGTGTCTATAGTTTTACACCAACCTAATGAGACTTGTAAAAAAATTAGCTAACTGAGGAACTAGCACTGACATTATATTCTTGCCAAACCTTGTTTCTCCTAAAAACCTGGAATGCACCAAACCGATGTCAAAGAACTAGCTGACTGTGGTTTTGCCTTGCAGACAGAATAAACACTGTCTTATAATATTAAGACAATTGTTCTGCAATATTTTTCCTGTAAAACTGCTTTAAAACGATATTCTTTGTGAAAGTACAAAATAAATAAAACTATAGACTTGTGAGGTCATTTGTATAAGAAAAAGACTAAAATATTGCTTTGACAATATCAATGGGTATTGGCATGGCTACATATACTTTTAATTTTGGAACATCGCAGCTAGAACATTCTGCTGTAAAAACACAATTTGTGTTCCACTAAGAAAAGAAAGTCATGCAGATTTAAGAAAAAACTTTTTGGTGAACTGTTTCTTTAATGTTTGTATGTAACGTTGTACTTATATTTTTTTAACTTCAAGATACACCAGTTTAAAGTATTTAACATGACTATATACTCCATGGGAATTATTTACCATTGACATTTAACGTTCCTTAACATCTATCCAAATCAATGAACACAAACTCATGTCCCCAAACCAGCATCTCTGCTTTCATATCCCAGAAGCCCTCTGTCTGCTCATACCTTAACACTTCCAAGACCTCCCATCTAGTGACTAATTAATCCCACAGCAGACAGAGGCCTGATAGAGCTTTTCCTTCATCCCGTTCACCTGAGCTCAGCTCTCGGCCCCTGACGAGCACTTACAGAAGGTTCAGCAGGGTCAGGGTTCTAATACTTGAGCCTCCCAGTGTTTCTTGATCACTTTAGCATGCTTCATGACATCAGAGTATATAGCACTGCTTTAAAACCTGAGATACTGCACCTGGAATGGCAGCTTTATCCTGTGGATTTGTCTGCTCTGGAGTACGGAGAATCCTCGGATCAACCACACTGGTTTCTGGAGGGTATGGAGATGTGATTATGTCCCAGTCCTGCTCCTGGATATCTACATTCCTGCGCGGTACAGATCCACCCCAATAAAACACACCTGAACCAGCTAATGACAGTCTTAGACTTGAAAAATGTGAACTGCTGAAGTGAACTGCTGCTTACAGACATATGTAATCGCTCCTGAAACCATTTTTGTTTTTTTATCATCCCTAAGACACTGAGGTAAGGCTGTTTGGAGAGTTGTTGGTGAGACATTTTAAAAATTAAACAATAGTTTAATTCTTTATGACATTAACAAAGGATAAAATTGAAGTTTTTTTACCCTACTGTTGCTTTGCACTTGTGCAAAAGGTCTAATTACGCACAAGAACACTTTATGCAAATATTTAGAGTTTTATTTAGGCCATTTGGAAATAAGAAAACTAGATATTTGTTCTAAAACACAGATGATTTCATGCTTCAACAGCTTCACATCTTGATGTTGGTTAGATGTGTGGAAATGGATGCCACCTTAGTAAGGTCATTATTTCCATGTACCTATAGACTGATCTCTATGCGATGATGTTACTATGTAATCACCATCAATCATGAAGCAGCTCCAGGTTCATGTAAACCTTTCCACACATGGACTGAGTAAAGACAGCACAGCTGACAGCACAGCTGTCTTTACTCACACTGACTCATATAACAGTGAGTCACGGGTAGGAGTTCAGGAACCTTGCATGACTGACTTGTTTGCTTGTTCTTCTTCTGCAATTTACACTTGTGTCAATTTACCTCAGAACCCCCACCTTAAAGGTCTTGAGTGATGTTTAGTGTAGTTCTAGGAACATCAGAATCCAGTGAATTCATGAAGTATGAGGTCAGACATGTAGGAGATACCTTGTTTGATTTACACTTTTGCACTTTATTATCATATGTTTATTGCATTTACATTTAGACATAGGCGACTTACATTGCATTATACTACACATTGATCACTATACATTGAGTATGTGCAATCCCTGGGATCGAACCCATGACCTTGGCGTTGTTAACGCCATGCTCTAACCACTGAGCTACAGGAAAGCTGTTACTGATAATTCTGTCATCCCCTTACATTCACATTTATTCATATGCCAGATGCTTTTATGGAAAGTGACTTGTTTGTGTTTTTCCTGGGAATCAAATCTAAATCTTGGTGTTGCACACAAGATCGCCTGAGCTACAGTGAAAAGAGAGCCAGAGAGATTCAAACAAAGCCTGAGGGCAGTCTAAACTGTGATTGACATCAATACTGAGCAAACACTTGTAGGTGAATTAAATCACATAAGAGAGGGAAGTATACTTTGTGACCTCAGCTTGGTGAATATAATACTATAAGACAACAACAAAGTGTGCACATGGGAACACAAACCTGTAATTCTGCAGTTATTGGGCTTGTTTCTCTGTGACCTTGAATTGGGTCAACCTGTGCGGTTACTGAGCTGATTAGTGTGTGGCCCTGATATTTAGACCATAAGAACACTAAATATCAGTCACTCAGCACTTTCCAGACAGAAGCAAAATAAATGGCTTATGTATCAAAGCTCATGTCTGGACAAATAACTCACAGCACCTTATTAGCATAAAGATCTGTACATGTATAAAGATTTACAGCCTGCCCACATTCATCATCTTTTATTATATATGCCAAAATGATTTTCCATCTCTTATCTTGCTAACTTCCATTCTTATTTATTAAGTTTTTTTTAATTACAGTTATGTTTTTAAAATTGAACACACATACATATATTACATATATATAGTGTGTTTCTGTAGCTCAGTTGGTAGAGCATTGCATTAGTAGCGCAAATGTCTTATTTTTGTCTATTTTTCTGCCTCTCAAAATTTCTTCATGTTTGACTTTCATTCATACAATGGTCTCTATCTCTTAAGAAAGTGAAGCAAATTCCTTTACTCATTCAGATGTCTGTGTGTGTCCATGCACAACCCCCCTCTATCCCAGACCGCTCATCAGTATTCCTGGCATTTATGAGATCTCACACACACAGACACACACCCCCTCATCAGTGGGAATATGCAACCTTACCAAACCCACCAGGAAAAACCATGTGGCCCCCTTTCACATGAGCAGGAACAATGAGAACTGCCCCACTCCTATAATCTTACATGCACATACACACACACACACACACACACACACACATGCACACACTGCTGTCCTCTGAAATTCAATGTCAGTGTGTCCTAACCAGCTCCATTATTGATCGTATGATTTTAGTAATGGTAAAAAGGAGTCATTTTATTCTCTTTTATGTTTTCTAAATGCATCATATATTTTAATAATCAATATTATGACAATGAGGAGGTACCATTTCTAATATTTGCATCATAAATAAAGAATTTTATTTTATAGTGTTTTCCTTTCAAGTGTTGCAATGGTTAAGAAAAAACTGTCAAGAGCCACTGTTTGATGAAACAATGCAATAAACTGCATCATAACACTCAGAATATTCTAAGCTATAGTTAAATAACCGTAACCCACCATGACGTGAACTATGAATATGAATTTCTATAAATTTTAATGCTTCTGTGTTCATCATAGCTCTAAGTGTGAAATACACCAAAAAACAAATAACAACAAAGGCGCGACTCAGACAAAACTAGACAAAACTTTACCCCTGAAAAATTTAAGAGACATACAGCCTGTGTTTTTCCTCACTCAACCTCTTTTAAAAAATGACGTCAAATTACCTACTTTTTGACTTCTTAGAAATTTAATCCCATATGGGATTAAGAATAACATGGTATATTAATAAATGCAGTATATTATTCCTCACAAGATTCCTCATTTATTCCTTTGCTGTAACTAATACTGTAACTAAAATTACATTTATTTTAGCATTTATTGTATCTGGTTAACCTTTAATATAAATTTAGAATTTCTTGACAACCTTCTGGGTAGGATAACAACTAATAGTACAAGTACTGCTAATAAGAGCCTGTTCCCAGAAACTACTATACTCGGCCACTGTAGTAGCACCATTAGGTGTGATCATCTATCGCCATTAGCTGACGACTCAGACCATACACATACACATAGTACTATAACTATACCACATATATCACTAATAGAAAGTTACCCATTTCAGGGATTTATAATGCACATATCCAGATCACATGACCACTCATAACGCCCAAATCCTGATAAAAGACCCCTTAGTTGCAACTACTGAGATCCCAATCCTGTTCAAATCAGTACATGAAATGTCAAATGTCTTACAGATATAACTGTAACCCAAACACCCAGAAAATTAAAATGAATTACATTCGAACAGTACTAAAGAAAGGAATGAAATCCTTAACTAATTCTAAGGCATTGCATTCAGCATCACTGGTTTATTTCCTCTCTCCCAGGGGAAACGCTGTGCAATCTGTCACACTTGACATGTCTTACGCACTCTTATAAAACACTTTCCGTGCAAGTCATAAAAATAATAAGTGAAACCCAAGTTCCGAGCTTCTAGATCAATCCTGCCACCCTAAATGTTAAAAGACAAGACTGTATAACTGTGGGCAGATACCTTGTTTAAAGACCCTGATAGCTACCGTAACGACCCATGAATTACGGCGCGAGTCTGGACTGCTTACTCTGTAACTTGCGATGAATAACTTTGTATGGAGGCTCACACTTCAGCCAGTTTAATGAATTCCCCCCAAAATCCCATCCTATATGAGCAAGCTCGCCTCTATAAATCAAACCGCCACAGGGGTTCGTGTGGTTTCCAATTCTCTAGTCCAGCAAAGACTTCAGTCAGGGATTTTTAAAACTACATATTTTCGAAAACGGAATTGCTGGGGTGTTACCTGCATGAATATTTAATTAGGCTGGTTTACGGTCATGTCCACCAATCAGAAACATTTATTAGAGATATGCTCTGCGCACCCCTTTTTTTGCCAAAAAAAAGGCTAAATTAATTTTAATCTTTTCTTGCATAAAACTATCATAGTCATCACAAAAACCAGAGACCCAGAACCAGGAACATTGCTCACAGCAGGCGGTCTGAAGTCCAACAGTAATTAGGGGTCCAAGCTGCAAAGCTGCTGGATCCCTATTGTGCTTTTTTTGATTTTCTTGCTCTTATTATTCTTCTGCCCTAAAACAGTTTGGGCATCAGAGACTATATACTGTATTATATTATATACCCCAAACTTGGTAGGGTGGTCCCAAATCCCACCAATTACTCAAGCATTCACACACATCCTTTTGTTTATCTGAATAGTGTTTAGATTTGACTTGTATTATCTGGAGACACCTGACAGAAAGTTATCTAAATAAATTACATTTGTAATTTAGCAGATACAAGGCAATGTGTTTTAGGGATGTGATTCCTCATTAATAGCTGGCCTACATTCTAAGAGCACAATGTTCAAACAAGAACTGTGGTAAACACAGAGACGAAAACAATTGAGAGCAGAAGAGAACATATGACTTCATTAATTTCCTCTGTAACTTCCTCAAAAGATAAAACCCTGAAGACTGCAACTGTATTCAAGAAAGTTGTAAGTTTTGCAGCCAAACAACTCTCAACTTTTTGCAATGTATTGTTTAAGAGGGTTGTTACAAACATGTGCTTTAAATACTGTCAAAATGGTGCTTTAATGTGTTATAAAACCCTACACTTTTATAACACATTAAAAAGACACTTTTTGAGATGTTGACAGTTTTGACATTATATAATCGCAATCACACATTATTTTCAATATTAAGGCAATAAGGATTTTTGTTTGTTTTTGCCATTGTGCTGTTGTGGTTTCAAAATTAGTGTTAAAACAATGTCACTCAATAATGTCACAAGTATTCGTGTTGGGTCTGAATTGTCATCAGGCTCTAAGTGCATTACCACATTATTCATGAGAGGGACAAACCTCAGATTAATTTCCATCCAATTGCTGTGCTACCTAAATAATGAGCACCATCACAGCAAAGATTTCTAAAGCCTTCATAGAACTGACACAAGAGAAGTTCTGTGCAGGTGACGACTATGCTCAATTTTCTCTAGTCTAGGCTAAGAGGAAATAAACAGCGAGCTATCCAAGCAGCACGCTACCCCTGAGACATTACTGTTATATAGCACAGCTTGGCTTTTTGTTTCCACCATTGGGATGTGGGAGAGAAAGCTTTGATCATTGGGTGGAACTTTTCTACAGCCGAGAGCAGCAGAGGGCAAGAGGGGTTTCCATTCAGAGTCGCTGAAAGAGATTACCAAGAAAATGAAGTGCAAAAGGAGAAAGTAGGACAAGCGTGAAAAGAAAAGCACGCTTGGAACAGACAACACGCTGCTGCGGATAAACACAGAGAAACCGATGCCAGGCGCTTTAAATCAAGACTGAAGTACTGAACATTATCTCAGACAGCCGTAAAAGATATAACATAAAATATAGAGTGGTGTAATATTACCACAGAATATTCTCCAGAGGAAAAACACAGATGCAAAAAATAGCTTAATGCCCACAGATGTTCCAATGATGTCCAAGGTCAAATGTGACAGGAAATAAATAATTAGGTTGATTAAGTATGAGTGTAAATCTGACAGTAAGTCTTTCTCATCTGCCTACAGAGGTTCCATATCTAGGTCGTACTTCGGTTTGTTGTGCAGTCAGCTATTAAACAGGATTGTCATAGCAGGGGGCTGTTGCTTTTAAAGCAGATGATGTATGATGCCAGGCATGACAGTGCAATACAATGGTTTCAATTACATGAAAACAAGCAGCTCTAGACAGATCTTTTGTAAGCATGCAAACTCACATCTGCTTCTGAACCCATCTGACAAAAGTTTAAAATTCATGCATCCTTTAAAATTCTGTAAACTTTACCAGAAGTGTGCATTATGGGTTATTAAAGATATATAAATACATAAAGATGAAAATCGTTTTTTTACACAGAATGAAGAAGCTGAAGTACATTAAAAAGCAAAACAGACATCAGACAAAGAAAAGCAGAGTTAAAATTAACAATTGCAAACATCAGGTGAATTGAGATATTTAATTTCTTATGCATATTCTGTAGTGCATATATACTGTATATTCACACTATATACATTAAATCGTGCATAACTGTGTTATTTCACATTTAGCACTTGGTTGGGTGTTAATTATGGACCCTGAGGAGGAGGCATGCAAAACTATGTCAATGACTTTAAAATGGGTAAATGAGAAGGTCAGATAGACAGAGAATCAGAGTTAGTAGAAAAGTAATGAAACGAGTGGGCACAGTGCCAAAGCATGGGTACCAATTACTGCTGAGGATGATGGCAGAGGGATTAGAGACACCCAGCGGGCACAGATGGCACTGAAGTCCTGTGGGTCCCACTCAAAGGTCGCCCGCTATACAGTAACCTCTACGTCATCTCCAGGCTCCATCATTTATACAAAATCCCTCCATGTCTTCTCAAAGTTTCATCAGCAACACCTCCTTCAGTTCTGATGTGAAAGCGTCTATGTTATCTAGAGAACAAAGCCAACACTTTGAAAATACGCCCCCGAAGCCGGGGTGATGTCTCTCCAAAGATGCAAACTCACAGGGGCAAATTCAAAAGGACACTTCTGCCAAAATAGATATTATCTCTATCTTTTGTCAAGACATTTCATCAAAAGAGGGACAGAGTTAAATGTCACGTCCTCATCAGGTTTGTGCTGCAGGGACGTTCAATGCTTACCGGCACTCGACAATTGAAATGTAATGATAGTGGTATGACAGTGATTTCCTCCGAAGGTCAATCTTTCTGTTGTTATGCCTCCTACATGCTTGAAACGTGTGTCTTCAGTGCCAAATGAGAATCATTTGTTTCCTTCATCTTAGAGTGAATTTTCTAAACAGTTTTGCAAATACAAATTTTGCAGTTTGGCACAAAAAGCCTGTGGCTTATTCATTAAACACTCAGAATCCAGTTTAATCAGACAAGAGCACAACTGGCAGTTTAAAGAGCTGATTCAGGAGTCTGGATCATGATTGTGGACTTACAGTGATGCTGTGCAGTATAATGCACTAGACTGGAAAAGGACGTAGGAAGTATAGGACGTAGAATTGACCTGAAAGATCGAGAATTGTGCAATGCAAATTGCTTTTAGCAAACTCTTTTTAGCTGATTTGCATAAATACTTAAGAGAATCACACATTAAAATGGCATAGAATTTGCGTGCAAATTCTTGTCTTCCATTTGATGATGCACTAGGTCTCAGGGTGTCCTGTCACCATACGGCTACAACCTCAACAGCACTGGCTTCAACTTTATCACCATATGGTGCAAGACCATCACACATGGGAGTTGTCTCTCGCTTCCCTGTTCTTTTCTTCCTTCTCTTTTAAGTTCTGAGTTGCAACTCTAAATAAGAGACAGATGCACCATCTGGAAAGAAACTCAGCCTCATGATCCACAGCTTAGTGTTTCCACACTAGAATAGAAGCTGTTGTGTTCATTACAGGCTTGGAAAATACAAAACGTTTGTTTATAAATTTACCTTACATATGTAATGTCATGTTAACTAATCTCAAACAAGTCTGCTGAAGAAAAACAGCTTAGATTGCTTTGATCTCACAACATGGGAGATCTACTGTAGTCTCCTAGCATGGTCAAGCTTGTGATTAGCTGGTTAGGACCGCCTGACAAGTAGAAAACTTGTCAAAATATGATTTTAAGCATCATATTCATGCACAAATATAACAAAATAATATTACAATACATTCTAAGAGCAGTAACATTAGTACAGTACAGAGACAAATACGTGCAATTGTAATACATTGCAAGTATAGTCCTGTTCTGCAGACTTTTTGGCCATTAATGTGGTAAAAGCAAATGTCAGACTTGAGATGGTGAAAGATTTACCTTTAAAAACGCCTGTGGCATTAACTTGGATCTGTTATTGTGGTAGCTAGCTGTACCATATGCTCACATGCTTGTTTAATCTTAGCTTTAATCATAAACATGACAAAAACCTCTGTTGGATGTTCCTCTAATGTCATCAGAAAACATTTAGGAACTTACTGCAGGTTAGCAAACACAAACATCTACAAATGACCTTTTCCAGGTTAAGTTTCACTTGATGCCTTAGTGACTTAAGTATGCTTTCAGGCCTTATGCTAATCAGTGTGACATTCTGTTTATGTCATTGTTTGGCTTAGCAAAGGTTTCTGCACAAGCAAATGGGTGTATGTGTTCTACTACAGCCCAATCTTTGTTGTGTAGCAAGGGTAGCATGTGTGTCTGATAGCCTTTCTTTAATGTAGCGTGATGAATGTTAGCGTGTTAGCAGGGTGGTAAATAGATCACAATCCCCTTGAGATCCAAAGCCTCCCTCACACCTCTTATTACCACTTGCCCTGTCATGTCTTAATTGATCCTCTCAGGTTCTCGTGTTGGCCTCATTGTGACCAGGACCCATGGGGTGGTACCATTCTTGTCACATGAAAAAGTAGCCTTTCTCTGAAAGACTATAGCATCTGATAAGGGATGAGGAGCGACCATCCGGACCACCCCAATTCTGCATTCAATCCCCCATCTGTCAGATGAGCATAAATCTACCAGAGGGAGATAGAATAAACCAGTTGGTGCTTGCTTTCCACATTACTTTCCCAGATTATTAGATAGTGCCCTGACAATGTATAACAATTTATTGCACGCATATAGCACCAAATTTAATCACAGCTGGCTAAGCAAGGCTGTAAATATGTTCTAGCTAAATTCTAGGCTGTTTTACTGTGGGGAAAACATAATAAGAAGCAAGTACAGTGGTATGCCTCCATTCGCTTTTTCCAACGTATTTATAACCTTGTCGCCTGATTTAGATTCTCCATCTGGTCTTTCACTGTGGGGATGTTTGTTGTCTGTCCTTCTTTATGGAAGCAGGCCAATTCCACTCTTTACCCTTTTTATTTATAGGGTAGAGGGTGAAGGGGCAATATATTGTCCCCCTGTGTGTTTGTTTATCTGTGCTGTGGTTGGGGTTTGACTTAAACCAAAGGTGCAAGCCAGCTTGCTTTCTAAAGTAGGCTTGGAAGAAGAAAATAATATTTAAAAGAATATTCTAGTCATTGCACTAGAGTTTGGACATAATGTTGATTATCACAAAATAATATTTTTTTTAGTCTTTTTATTTAATAAAATCCAGGTTACAATGACACATTTATAATGAAAATGACTGAGCCCAGTCCAATAAATGTTATAATATAAGTAGCCACAAAATGTAAAAATTAAACATTTCCATGATTTTAGAGATATAAAATCACTAACATTATGTATTTAATGTTATATCCAATAACAAATTCATACTGTCATGACCATATAATGCTGGTAACATAATTTTTGATATATACTTTTATATTGTGGTAAACGGTGTAACCTTTCTTTTTTAAATAAATTATGTATCTAAGTCTAAATAACTTTCTATGGTAATCAACATTAAGCCATAAATGATGTCATCTGAGCTTAACTTCTATTAAACCTGAAATATTTCTTTATGTTATGGAAAATAATATTGTGAAGACTTCAGGGCACATACATAAATCAACATGCCGAATGTATTCTCATATAAACACTGTAGTGTTTATAAGGCAATCATCACTATTATTATAAGGTTAGAGGTTATTAGGGTTAGAGATCTAAACAGTATGAAACTTTAGTATATAGCCCATCCTCCACAGATAGTGTGACTTTACAATGAAACTGGTGAAAATCCCAATACCATTGTGTTAAAAGAGGGACAAGAATTATTCTGCCAGTAAGTAACCACCTAGCAACCATCTAGAACTTTCTAGCAACTGCATAATGATCACCATAAGCCACAGAACAACTAACTGCATAGCAATGAACTGGCAACTGCTCACAACTTCCCAGCATCATGTGGTAAGTTTTAATAATGCTATGGCGATTGTATTGTAAACATGCACGTGTTCTGAAGGTGAAGGTCTGGTGAGGTTTAAATTCATTTGAAATAACCCTGTCTCACCCCAGGCATATTGCTTGCCACTGTTTCTGATACATGGCAGTAGACACATGGCAGTGGTCAGGCCATTTCTTGCTGAGTTTACAGGAAGCAGGACAGTGGGCAAGTGGTTTATTGCATATTATGGTCCTTTTATATGTTCACTGTTTCCACATCTCAATTAAACTCTTTCACCTGTCCTCATAAATCCAATTCACACAGTTCATTTCCTACACACAGAGTCACACTTTCATATTTCTCCTGCTCATATTGTTGTTTAATTTGCTCTAAGGATGATATATTGCATGAAACCCCAAACTGGCAAAGAATAAGGGACTGGTCATGCAATAAGTAGAATGCATGCTATCATTAAATCTGTCAATTTAAAAAAAAAAGTGGTTTATAGAATACATTTTGTTCTGTTTTTAGAATTTTTTTTTATTGAAACAGGAAGTTGGGGTGGGACATAATAAAGGGTTTGTATGTTTTTTAATAAACTATAACCCTTTGTTTACATTGTTGTTCATCAATATTTTTGGTCTTGAATTTTAAATTTGCATCTACTAAAAGTTTGTTTTGGCAACC
Source organism: Botia almorhae (assembly GCA_036877575.1). Classification (NCBI taxonomy): domain Eukaryota; kingdom Metazoa; phylum Chordata; class Actinopteri; order Cypriniformes; family Botiidae; genus Botia; species Botia almorhae. The sequence goes on from JAZGTJ010002060.1 coordinate 11,938, forward strand.
TTAGCAATATACCGGCAAATAAATAGAATGAAAGCTAACAGACATAAACTGAAAGCCACAACACTTTGATTTAATAAGGTCTTTAGCAACACAGAACTCTATAAATGTGTGATAAAGTCAGCTCTTCTAAATCACCACAGTATAATCTTTCATACGCGAAACACTCTTCTTTACAGCAGAGATAATAGCACCATAGGTACTATAATTTTGACACATAAGATGACACATAAGCAAATATCATAGCATATATTATTTCTTTTTATTAGTGACCACTCACTCTATGGCATACAGAGGATGGGTTTTATTTATTTAAAACCCTAAATATTATTTTAAAACCTAAAGGTTTTTTACCTTTAGGTAAAGGTTTTTTCTAGGTTTTTGTGACTTTATTAAGTGAAACTATAAAAAACCTAGGAAGACCGGTTAGATTTGAACACACAAATTGTTTTCTTATGATTTTAGAATTAATGACCCCTAGAGGTTTTTTCCAATGTTATTTTTTACAGGGGTGTCCAACAGTAAAGTTTTATCAGAAGTCATTATTTCTCACTCTCCTATCAGTTATTGTGTGTGTGACCTAGACCCACAGACCGCACAAATCTGCTCTAGACAAGCAAACTGTTAACTATACATCCTCTATCAGTCGCTACAAGTCATTTATGTGTCAATGACTTGTGACTGAAGTACCTGCCCTGCAAACCTCCAAATTCAGTTCTCTGACACTTTCTCTCACACTAATAATAAAATATCACAGTGGCACAAAAATACCTCTGTGAAAAGCCATTCTTAGTGATGAAAACACATTAATAATGTCAATTTACACTGAAAATGGTACAAAAAATAAAACAGAACTGATGTGTCTACATTTATTGTCAGGCTGTAGAACTGCACAACCACACAAACATGTCACAGTTACCCATAATAAATAGAAAATGACAAGGAAGATCTAATGTTGGCTTGTTTCATCAACATACTGTGATATATGTTAAGAACTTGTCTCATTAACAACCTTAAGGTTTTGCACCCAAGTGTATCCACACACACACAACATGCTGTTTTGAGAGTCTAGTGTCAAATAAGAAATATCTTGTAACTCAATATGTGTTTAAGTACATTGTCCAGGAAATGTAATAAGGAATATATGAGAATATGGGGTATATAAGGAAACACATTAGATGTGCTTTAAAAACATCTAGAACTTTACCTTTCAGTTCTCTAAGTCAGCCAATTACTCTTAAAAACAGTATATGTTAAAATCTGTGAAACTCAGCCAGTATTTAACAAAATTACCATTAAAAAATGTCTCTTAATGCTAATGAATTCAAAATATACATTTACTTTAAACAGAAACAGCTTTATTGCCGAGTATGCTTGCGCATACAAGGAATTTGTTTTAGTGTCAGGTTTCCAGCGCACAGAGACAACAACAACACACAGAAAATAGAAATAAAAGATGAGAATAAAAGAATACACATATGTAAATATAAATAGACAAAAATTGTAATGTAAGTTTTATGAAAATAGAAAAAAGAAAATTGTATATAAAGTTGTGCTTCAGATGATAGAAAAGGAAGGCTGGGATGTAGGTGGTAACAAATAAATGTAACCCCACATTTATTTGTTACATTTAATATATATATATATATATATATATATATATATGTCTGTTTATAAACAGACATATATATTATATTTGTAACTTAAAGTGTGATTTCTGCGCCAAAAGTGTCACTAAATGGAAGTTCAAAAGAAATTACATTTCTAAGGTTTTCCGAAACTCACCATGTCTTCTGTTAACCGGTAAACAGACGGTCCTGCCCCAAACTCACACTATTGATTGAGCCAATGTTGTTGTGTCAGACGGTTTGGGATGCTCAAACAAACAGAAATGTTTTGATAGTGCCACAATGTTTGTACAAAAATCAATTTAGGATATTTTTTAATAATTTATAATAAGTCTCTCCACTTTTAACTGGGATAGAAAAGTATTTCAGCTTTAAATTCTTTTAGCTTTAGTATTAAAACCCTGTTAGTATAGTTGCTGACTTGTTAAAATGATTCCGATAGAAAAGGAATCATTTTTAGTATGCTACTGGATTATACACAGAGTCAAGGTTCAAAAACAAACCCATGACCAACATTACCACCCGGCAGTCAGTGTCTGGTACACAGCCTGCACTCTTGGCTTGCTTCATGGCCTCTCTGCTGGCCCCCTCTAAGAAGACAGATGTTGTAATAAGGTTCAGTCTGGGGCTTCTCTGGCCCCTGAGATCACAGCAGCAGGTTGTTGGATTAAGCATGGATCAGTGTTGACACCCCTGGGAGGGATGCTGGCCTGCAGGGAACTGCTGCTTGCACCCGACCGAGAAACAAGCGCAGCTGTAATCAGGTCTTTGAGACTCTGGTGATTTGAATGCAATTGCAGGGAGATTCACTCACTAACCCTGCAGATGCACAGAACTGGGTGTAAAATTCAAGTGCAAATGTCTTATATGAATAAACAATACATTTTTTACTAATCCTTTAAAAATGTCATTTAAATTCAAATTGAAATTAGGAAAAGCCCAGATGAATCAACATTAGAATGTTGAGTATAATATATTTTTTTATGCGATACATACCTGGCTGGAAATGTGATAGAAAATTTGTTTTGAGATATTATTGAATGAAATCCACTGAGAAAATCTTAAAATATTTAGTGCACAACATGACATTGCTATTCATAGCTTATGAGCCACCAAACTGGCCACAACACTGATCTACAACAGCATTTCTGACAAGTTTAGACAATCTTGTCTCCACCACAACATCATGTATGTACTTCTCAAGTACAAGGATGGGTAGGAGCCACTGACAAACCTGTGAACTAACTCTCTAGATTTATGGTTCTCAGCTCCGGTCTTGAGGACGCACAGCACTGCAGGATTTGACAACCCAGTTCAGTTACTTGATCTCTCAACAAACAAGTTGAGGGTGTGAATCACATGCTAAATAAGACAAACATGCAGTGCTGTGCAGGAGCAGGATTATAAAGCACTACTCTAGACTGCCCTTGACCTGAACAATTAGCATTCCAATTTCAAAGCTTACAGAGGCTTAACTGCTTTACATTGTCATGAGGCGGACAAATATGGCTGTCTATCAACCCTGACCTGAACATAAGGTGTCTCTCCTAATGGGCCTGGGTCACTGTACCGGGGTCAACCAATTAAGAGGCCACAGAAAAACCATGGCAGGCACAATTTGCCAGTATGAAGGTTAATTGCCTTGTTATTGGTGAAAACCTGCATCCTCAAGAATCATGTTTTTGGTTACCCTAAAAACGCTTCCTAAGCATCTATACTCTTTAGAAATAAAGGTTTGGGAAAGGGTTTCACAGTCTGTTGACAAACAATTATATGTTTTCATGTTATAATGTGATTAGTGATTAGATCATACAAATTATGTTACATATTAGAATGGAGTCAGTTATATGGAATGTAAGAGAGTTTTAGGATGATGTCAATGATGTAAAAAAAAACAGAAGTGAAAAGTTGTATTCTGATAAAGATTACATAGACAAACATTTTTATTGGATTAACATGCACTGATGAATTGTGCACTATAAAACAGTATTAGGAAAATAAATCAAAATTTGATTTAATCTTGACTCAAGGTTTTATGATTCCTCAGAAAACCTTTAAATACAATGTAATTATTTATCATGCTCCCACAATTCATAGCAAAATACAGTAATATAGTAAATTGCAAAATAGAACAACAACAACAAAACAATAGCTTTCCCGGGAGGATTTCACTTTATCTGTAATCTAAAAAACCTACAGTATAATGTAATATCAGGAACATTTTTAATCTCCAAAGAAAAATACAGGCATCCAAAGAACTCCACATTTAAGAGGGTTTTTTGCTTGAACATAATATTTAGCAAAACAAACATTTAAGAACCATTAAAGAACCTCTATTTGTTAAAGGAGTGCCCTGAAGATTTAAAGCTAGGAAGATGCTCAGCTGCTTGCAGATCAGTTAAACATGAGCAAAATTTCAGTGAAAAAATATCTTTCCCTGACGAAGCGGTAAGTGCACCAGCACCAGGTTCTGTATCTGAGTGAGTATGCAGTGAATAGAGACAGCAGTGACAAACAGACGATATCCCTGACACTGCTAATGGACAGGAGAGGAAGGAGGCGGCTCTGTTTTAACAGCTCAGTAGTGCTTGAAAGTGCCTGCATAGATTTGTCCCAGGTCTTGAACCTCTGGGAATTTTGAAAAACAACAGTGATCTATACTGGAAACTAAAAAGCTGGAATCGGATCGTGGAGGAGACATGACATTTATACAGTCTCAGGTCTCAGATCTCTGTCTGTATCAGTGGCTTAAAGGTTTTCTCTTTACCTTGCGTGCTTTGATTGAATTTACACTGTCAGGTTACAGGTGCACCTTAGGGAATACAGCCATAACACTGAAGCATCACTGATATTACATGAGCATTTCAGTCAAACAGTCAAAACAATCAATTGAGACACTAAAGAACTTAAACATCAGATATATTAATACTAAATTAGGAATCCACACCAAGCTGACCAGGCTGGGAGACCCACTAACATCAGCAATCCACCATAGGCTGATTTAAGCCATTTTGTTATACAACAAATAGAACAAGAATTTTATGCAATAGAATAAATTATTGGTGGTGTATGGATAAACCTAGGTAAGACAATGTTTCCATATAAAAGGCAGCATACAGAAAGACAGAATAAAAAAATTCCATACTTTTTCCATCACAGTGTGGTAATGTGGATGAACCAAAACCCTCGTGAAACCTACAAATAACTTTCTCATTTCAGCCAAAATATAGAGTCACATTTTTACTTCACTGCTGCAAGCCAAAGCTCACATAGCTGAAATAACCTGATGGAAAAACCATACAACCACACCCATACTGTTCCATCCCATAATGCATCTGGTTTGGTCATCAGCAGACTCTGGGTTTCCTCTTACATTTATTGACTCACTGAAAGCAGTCTATCCATCACAGCATGTCTCTAAGCGAATGTCTTTCTCTCTTGGAACAGAGAAAGCCAGTGTTGGGTAAAGACTTCACAAAGACTGCTGCTCAATTTCCTCTTGAGTGCATCATTTAAAAGCATCAAGGCTGTGGAAAGCGAGGATATTACCTTACAAACGGTGTAAGAACGCAATGCCTTCATCTCCTCTCCTTTTATCCACCTGACTGCTGTTTTATATTGGCTTTTATGACTATCCAGAGCAAGTACTTTGCCTTGTTGGAACAAGTACAGCCCCATTTACACGGACAGTGTGAATATTGAAACCTTCTAATATGGGTCTGAAATAAATATGCGCTGCTTAAGCATGCAGTGCAGAACAAGCCTTAATGTGTGCCCAACTGTCCAAATTCAGCAAGAGTCGCGAGTAACGTGTATTTCTCACACACCAGGAGTATATTTAGCCATTTCTGGCTCCATCAGTGCTCATTATATAAACACTTTCTCAAGTCTTAAGAATGATTGGAATCCCAAATCCAAATACAGACCGCCGAGCCAATGTAATAAGCTGCCAGACTTTCGCATAAGCCTTTGACATTTAATTTGCCTTTGTGGCTGAAGACTTACTCGCTCATTAGATGGGACACCTCACAGCAGAAGTGTATCTCAGCTGTAAAAGGTCACAGCGATGCTTATATATTGCTCTTCCATTTATCTGCCTCTTATTTGTGTAAATTTAAATGTTGGAGAGGCATGCTGTAATCTGAATATAATCTGAATGCAAACAGTTGTAATAGACTGAATCGGTATGTGCTTCATGGAGTAAGCTTGACTTGCTAATGAACAATGTCTTGTCAGTTCCTCATGGTGATTAAAAGCTCATTGGTCACTGCCCCAGTGAGTGATTTTTTTCTGAAACTGTGTTGCATCCGATAAATCCATTATCTCTGCTGGAAGAGCTGCATTGGGCTGTACTTTGATGGCGATCATCTTACAAACAGCAACAATGTGCTTTTCAAAACATTTTTGTAAACAAAACTATTCTGGAAGCAAATGGCTGTAAAAGTTACACTATAAACCAAAACATTAAGATTCATAGTCTCATTTTTATTTGCATTCTTTTAAATATGGTGTCTAACAAGACTAAGTTCACATGGACCAAGGGTATGATTAATCCCTGATGAGCTCAATGTTTAGGGATGGGGTAGCCTACAGTTTAAAGGTCTAGGCTGGTAACTATAAAGTTGTAGATTGGGATACCACATATGGCAATTCTTACCAAAGGTTCAGGCTTCGGGTTACTCTAAAGACCTGTTCACATCAAGAACGATAACTAAAGATAACTATACTGATAACTAAATAAGCATCAACAACAACAGACAATAACATTGAAAATGTTAAACTTCAGTGGATTTTGCTTACAATGATATTGTTTCATCAGCTGGAAAAAACTGCTCTTAAAGTAATTCAACAAAATTATTCCTGGTATCTTTGTTACAGTTGTGGCGTGGATTGTGCCATTCTCTTACATTTAGAATGTTTTTAAAACTTAGTTATCGTTATTATTCATAGTGTGAACACCCCATATTGTAGTTATAAACAAAGATTCTGCCAATATAAGTTCTGAATACAATCTGTTTAATGAGAATATAGCAACTCATTGTTGTCCATTCCTGTTCCATGCCCTCTGTTAAACAAATATAGGCCAACTACCTCATATAGGAAAACTTAGAGAGTGGGTTTACTGAGTTTACTGAGTAAAAGTGTATCTGAGCTGTTACAGGCTTTCATAGTCTGTGCCTCTTCACTCTGTTGGGCTGATTTAAGGTCACCTTGCCTGGCTGCCCGTCCACATGAAATCGTCACTTATATTATCGACTCCATCTGTGATTTTGTCTTTTGACCTGCTGGAAAAGCTTGTAAATGACTTCTCTACCCAAGTCCAAACACTGTTCATTCCTGTAGCACAACTATAACCTGGTCAAGACTAATCAAATATAAGCAAGCAAATACTATCGACAAAAGCAAAACAAATAAATATGCATGTACAAAAACTGTTACAGTCAGCAGGCCAATACCAACAAAATATAAACTCTATTTTCCATTGTGATATCTCAACCCCCACCCCACAAGAAACTGACCCAAGCTGTGGTCTTCGTAAAAACTCTATGGGGAAACTAAATGGCTGGAAATGAATGAAATATGGCTCAGTGGATCACAAAGCCCTTAATGATTGGAGCTTCGCCTTTACAATGGTCAAGAGGCCACAGGCATTATCAAGGGCTCCAGGTCCCCAAGTGTTACCTTTTCTTATTATCAGCCTTATAACACCAAACTTTCCATTAAGGCATCAGTCGCACACATAATTGAATGTGTGGTGGCCCTTCTATAAGAACCTGGCACTGGAGTCACCCCAACCCTCCCCAACTACATCCCACCTCACAGTTATCTCTCTGTCTCAGAGAAGGAAGCCATTATCTCTGAGGCCAAATCCAGAGCCATAGCACTGTAAATGCCTATTATGCAGGAACAAGGGTCGGTGCTATTGGCGGCTGGGATAAATCTGTTCAACCAGTGTTGAAAAAGAAAGCAGCCATTTAATTTTTCCAACAAGTTAAAGTAGTTTTAAAATAATTATTTACTATAATTAGGCATATAAGATTTAGGGTAATATTGTGTATTGTAGAACAGCTGGAACACTTTTAGCCTCATGAGACGCACAAAGGCAAAAAAACAAAGACAAAATAACAAGAGAAAGAAACAAAGGAGCAAAGTATATGAACATTTATTTGAATTTCGAGTTTCGAGAGACTAGTGTTTACGTGTACAGTAGCGTCATTGTTTACAGTCGCATCCTCATCTCGGAAATTATGGGTCGCTCCCAGAAGTCATCACTGGTGGCGTTTTATTGTAAACGGCACATTCACTGACAGTGACTGGATTCGCCATTTTCGCATGACACAAACAACGTTTATGTATTTAGTAAACGCTTTGAAAGACCACATTAAGAAAGCAAACACTTCTCTACGAGACGCTATTGATCCAGAACGGAGAGTCGCAATTACATTGTGGCGCCTAGAGCAGGCATTATTATCTTTCACAGCTTTATAATCTTTTTTGGATTTTTTCAGTTTGTCCCGTAGCTGACCGGGCGTTCGTTGATACTCAGCTAAGTTCTCAGTCATTTCTTTAAACACTCGGTTGTTTCTGACTGTGCCGTCGAATTTGTCTTGAATATTTTTTTCTGACCATAATTGTAAGAACAATACAGTCTTCTCATCACTCCAGTTCACTCGCTTTCCGTCTTTTGACATTTCTTACTTTTGAAGTTCTTGACGTTAACGTTAACTTACTTCTCACCGGCTGCTGTTTACACCACGCGCGTTTCCTGTTAGCAACTTGACGTAATGCTCGCTGATTTCTGATTGGCTGTCTGTTGCTAAGCGTCCAGCAGCAACAAGCAAACACCGCTCCGTTTCACACTGAACAAACTTAGCACCGCATTGCGGGGTTAACACCGGGTAAAATGCGGTGCTAACACCGCTTTCAAATTACAGGTGTGAAACGCGTCTTTACCCGGGGTTAAAAGCGGTGTTTAGAACGCAGATAACCCGGGGTTAAGCACAGTGTGAAAAGCCCTTATATTGGCCAATCAGAATCTAGGATTGAATCTACACAATAAAGTACATTTAAAATTTGACAATAACACATATGCTACCTTTAAACATAGTACTTTTATAATTAACTTCTATTTTCCAAAATAATGTTAAATGTTAACCTTGTTTAACAAATAAGAGGATTAAAAATTGATATCCCTTTCAAGAAATTGATACCAGAGGATCACCCATTTTTTGTTGACCAGTCCCGACCTCTCTGGTCCAGACCAGCTAGGTTTTTATGATTCACATTTCCAACATACATTTCATTTTTGATATCCATTCTAAAGTGTCAAGCTCTTTGTCAGTGATAGATGAGTTGTAGTGTCAGGGTTGAGGTGGGTGTGAACCCTCTAGCGGGGCGAGGGAAAAGGTTAGCATGCTAAAGTAAAGCTAATGGAATTCTCTTTGGAGTGACAGACTAGCTAATGATCATCACCCATTCTATAGGAGCTTCAAGCACCACCAGGCCTGAGTTTCTGACAAGCGCATGTCCGTTCAGAAATAACAACAGCTTAATTAATCCTTTTTTAATTCATAGTAATATCTAGAGGTTAACATTTGCTGATTCATTAACTTCAGAAAGCTTTAAGTGTTCTTTTAGTTATACAGCAGTTTAGAGGCATAATTTTAACATCAATGATCCCCTATGATTTCCTCTGTAATGTGTAATATCAGAAAAGCTGGTCTTCAGTAAAACAGCAGTGTTTCATCAAAGACAACCAACTGCTACTAAGCACCAATTTTTTCTTGACCAGATTACAACTGAGAAAAATGTTTCATCTTAAGTAAAAGGCACTCATCTGAGAGCTGCTTGTTAAACAAGGCTCTCAACCTGACATAAAATTAGTATTGTAATTACAAATACCTTGGCAATAACTTGACATTTAAGCTGAGTTTCAAATCCTAGTGAGCTGCCTATGTAGACAGCATTTTAAGACATCATAGGCATGCTTCTGACACAAAAGCTGTTCCATAATTATGCTAATTATTATGCTTACTACTAAGATTGCTTTTTTGTATGTATATACATCTTCAGGATGCTGTATTAGTCTATAAAAACACTGATTATATACCATTTAATACCTTAAAGTTTTGATAAACATAGTTCCAATTGATATTAAATATTAACTGAAAAATTAATGTATGTGTGCTATAAATCACACTTAAACACTTATTAAAGTAGCCACCCTTAGTAGAGTAGTATGTTGTGAGCTTATCAACATGCTCATGTCAAACTCTATAGCGCTGTTCAGTTTGTCCTAAAACTTGCTAGCTATCAAGTACCCCAAGGATGTGATTTTTGCCTGATGCATCGCACACTGTTGTTCTTACCCCCTTTGTAATGTGTTACAAATCAGTCACTTATGAGGTTCTATGAGAATTGTACTTAGAAGGGTCTAAACAAATCTACCTAAGAAGGCCTACAACATTCTACTAGGTTTTGGAACAAAGCTGAAGATCTAATACTTCTGATAGTTTACCCTGTAGCTGTACAGCATATTGAAAATGCAAAATCAACATGTTTTGGCATGTCCCTGAGACATGTGCATGATAATAAGGACTACAGTTTAAAAGTTCTCAGCAACACCTCAGATAGTGCTACAAGCTGTTTCATTAAAGTTGAGCAATTCAGCAATTCAGGTTTTACAGCTGTAGGTACAGCGCAAAAACAGACAACCCCGAAACCTAAATGCCTTCTCGGGTTTCAACATAAAGGTGCTGCTCAATGCGTTTCAGTCTGCTGTGTTTTGGTGACAAACATCGCTGTCACAAATACATCATCTCTTTCTGACTGTCAGTTTCTTACTATCATAAATCAATAACCTGTCTTGAGCATATCTTGCTAACCATTGGTTGCCACCAGCAATCTTGGGGCAGTTGTTGAATTTGATTGACAGTTTATAGAAAAATAAGCCCCAAAAGCTCTAGGTAAAGTGTTTACTAATGCTCTCAAATGCTTGGTGCGAGGTATGGCTACATACAATCGCACCTGTCAAATACTGTTTACTCGTGGTCAAAAACTGCCCCAACTGGCAACTCGTGAAGAATGTAAGCTGATGTGGACAGCAGAGATTAAAATGAATTGTACAAAGATGACCAGTAGAGAAAGACAGATAGAGAGAGAGAACACTGTTCAATGCTTATCTGTTTAGACAGGTGAAAAACAGGGTAGGATTTAAACCAAGTGACACAGAGTTCCTGTGTCTCAGCTTTCACTCACACTATAAAAACAAAGTGATTCTACAACACTGTTCAGGACATTGAGTTACTGAAATCAAAACCGTAATTTCCATATCCCTAACTGATCCCTCAGCTTTCACTCACACTATAAAAACAAAGTGATTCTACAACACTGTTCAGGACATTGAGTGACGGAAATCAAAACCGCCATCTCCATATCCCTAACTGAACTCTAGCCACTGGCTGATATTCTAACTCAATACAACAGATTTGATATAAAGAGGTGTCTGTTGAATTTCATTAAATGAGCACATTAAAGATTAATTTCACATGGTCTTTCCAGAGAAAAAGGACATTGCTCAGAGCTCAGAGATAGTTGGTGATGTGATTAGTAACAAAACTGAACACAATTACTTTCCAAAAAATTATTGGTACATGTTACTACCAAGAGAAAAAAGTTTTTATATTGTACAGCAAATTATACTATTTTACTCCATTTTTAAAACAATTGTTTTGGCTGATGTCACCAAGCCTTCTTATATTTTAGCCACTCCTTTCAGACCACCTTTGATATAAAAACCTCTTTCCACAATCCAATCAATTCCTGATGAAATATTAAGTCCCGCTCCGGATTTTTTCTTATTAAATGTTCAGTTTCTCCTGAAAATACATAATAGAGGTAAGAATTCTCACTAAGCACCAGTTTTCAGACCTTTCCTGTAAAAATCCTTGGGAGGAATAAAAATACACACACAACTGAGGCAGTTGTTGACACAGTAAAATGTTTAAGTATGTATTTAAATCACTGTGGGTAGTTTGAGCTGATAACTTGGTGTTGATAATTTGGTGTTGTTGGTAAAGAATTTAAAACATTCCATCCATCTTCAATCTCACAGACGCCACTGATCTTCTATTTGAAACAACTTCATACATAGATTTAAAAATCAATTCGAACTGCATAAACGATGTAAACAACACATTGATTATGGAACGGGCCCTTTAAGAAAATTAACTGAATATGTTGAGCTGAAGCTCTCGGGGAGGATGTGCATTATGGATTCATGGATTTCAGATAGGGTTATGTGTTCAGATGTTAATTTTAAATATCATTGTGTTCCCCTGCTGTGGGTGGTCAGGGCAGGGACAGAGCCTTAACCTGTAATGCTGGAAAAACAACCCATGTAGATGACTTTGTCTCACAGACAGCCAGAGAAGGCTGTTCTGTGGCTTCACTAATACTTAGCACATGCATTAACCCACACACACCTCTTCAAATACCAAGACCAAGTGTCTATTGATTATGTAAGATTTCATTATATTTTAATAGTTTCATTCTGCTTATGCAAAGATAAAACACAACTTTAAGACTATATAGAGTTATACATTTGGGGCTCTGTTTAATAGCTATTTTGGTAACACACAAGCAACATGTAGCAATCCTACTGTGGTTTGTCTTTATTTATCAACGTCTACCAAATGAGGTAAGTCATGGGCCAAGCTTATAAGCCAATCATAATTAGTCTTTCTAAGGCATCATATGTATCATGTATTGAGAAAATGATCCCAGAATGCACTGCAACAAGCTCAGTGAAAAATATTCCCCCAGGATGGCAAAAAAAGTTGACTATTTATAAATATACAAAGCCAAATTTTTCATTTAATACTGCAATATATGAATAAAATTAATACAACCTTGTGTAACTTAATGGCAAAAAATTTTTGCAGCTAGCAACTGGACACAGTGAGCGTGTTTTTAGTGGCTGCCATGGCACGGCTATGTGATTGCTCAAATGTTCTAAATGGATTTTAGTGTGTTTCTATGCTGTTACTAAGGTGCTCCAGGTGCTTGCTTTACAGACTCAAGTCAATTGTCTCAGAATTATGGTCATTATTCAATTTAATTATATTTTTCCTCACAGAACAACATAATTTGAAGTTAATGACAAAGGCGCAAATGGTGCAGAATGATTTTACTTTAAAAATTAACAAAAATGTTATTGAGCAAGTATATAACAGATCAGTGTTCAAGACAATTTCCTTACCTCAATTCACAACAGTAAATTGTGTAAACAGAAGTCACCTGTAAACAAAACGATGATGATCTGGCTACTATATTGCATGTCTAGGTACTGTAAATTGTGCAGCGCTGTAACTTGCTCTTATAGCAGTTATTTGGAATTTAAATTTGTTATTTACCTTTCCAAAAAGTATTTCCACAAGTACACTGCAATTTTATGTTTCAAACAGCAATGGCGGTAGGGAGGCAACGTTATGGATTGCAGTTTTATGTTTAAATGTTTAGTATCAAGGGTTTGGTCAAATCCCTAACCCCAAGTATAAGCAACTTTTATACTGATATCCATTTATAATACACATATAATAAAGGTTTGGTAGACACCTGCAACACATTAAATCATTCCTAAGTGTTAATTCCTTTTCATTTCGCCTGTAACAGGCACACAGCCCATGACAATACATTGATAACTATGTGTGTATTTAAATGTTTAAAAATGTACTCCAACATACTATACTATGCTAGGCAGAGAGAGTTCATTTTGATTTTCATTGTGATTTGTGAGCCTGTGGTATTTTATATAAGAATCAGTCTTTATCTGTTACAGCGCTTTATGCATGCTTGAAGGATCATAACATCACACACTACCAAGTGTTATGTGTCCATAGCGATGGGTATGCATCCATAAAATGATATATCAAGAGCTACAATCAGCTACTGTATGGATATGAGTGTCCACAGAGGAAAATAGGACTTTGAAATTAGCAATTTAAGTGTCTTCATTTGGCCAGTGCTTTTATTCAAAGTGATTTACAATGGATTAAAGCTACACATTTTTCATTTAAACTATTTCCTCCCCTTCAGCAACACGCCTCAGTCATCGAAGGTAAACTCTTTTAATAGTTTTCTTCCACACACAAATGATGAGTAAAGTAATACCACCCTCAATGCATGCATTTGTGATAGATTTGAACTGATTATACCTCCAAACACTGGTTTATAGTAGAGACTGACTGTAGGGGCTGCTGTACAGTAGGTGTGAGGCACTTGGGGTGAAGTTCAATAAGTTTAGCATCCCACTCAGTGCTGAATTATTGCTGTATATGGAGGTTGAAGATTTCACAGGGAGTCAGCAGGTGATGATTTAAAAAAAATTGTATGCGTTAACACCAACACTATTATTCTATTATTATTACTATTATACAGGGATTATATTATGTGCAGATCAGGATCGCTTTGATTCCGCTGGTTATTTAAATGTCTTTATATGCAAATCCATAAGATTTAAGATCTCAAATAGCATTTCTGTAATGTCTCAATTGTTTACTTGAGACACCAATCAATTGAAGAGCAAATCAAATCAAGATTGTTTGCATTTTTCGCTTTATAAAGAGATCCTAGATTGTCTCCTTGAGTGTTTTTAACAATGTCACACTGTATTCAGATTTGCCAGAAATTGCAAGTTCACACAAACTGAGGTATTATTTATGTTGGTAGCACTAGTACTACTGCAATAGTAGCTTAATAGTAATCACACTGCTAATGATCTGAGCTATGCTAGCCACATTATGTTAGAGATCTGTCTGTTTACATTTTCCCAAGGAATTTTAAGAGAACCATCACAAACTGTTGATAACAAGCTCAAAACAGTAAATGTCACACATTCTCTGCACTCCAGCTTTTCCAGTTCAAAAGCAGCTACTGTATGCACAATAAGTTAAGACTGAAGTTAAAGCTCCCTGACAAATCACCCCCCCCCCCCCACTCACGCAACACACATAGAGTTTATTCCTCAGCATAACACTGGTCTCCAGCCAAACATCACAGAATTTGCTTATGTTATTGCTCAGAGGTTGCTTGAATTGGTTACTTGAATCAAGTTGACTCATTTAAGTGTCCTCTCAGATGTCTGTCCTAAAATTTCTTATAAGAAATAAAATGACAGCAATTGTTGTCATACAATAACTTATATGGCTCACCTAACCCAAATAATTGTATTCTGGAAGACACTGAGAAGTGTTAAAAAAAATCTTTTTTATGATTGTTTTCTTTAGAGCTGTCCGCGTGGCTGGTTATATCATCAAAATGATTAATTCCAAAACACAACATCTTAGTATCTGATATTGATATCCACAATCTTTGCTCTTGGACCACAGAACCATCTGAAACAATCACCTGAGGCCCAAATGTCCAATCACTTGAAACCACAGAACAGTAGTGTCACGATTTCGCTGATGACACCACAAAAGCCCACCCAGTCCCAAACCATTCATGAATGGCAAAGGCAAAGGACGAGGAACGCGTATACTGAAGAATACAAATCTTATTTTGTGCCATCAATAGAGAAAGATGCTTTATGGCTCCAGATAGTGTGTTTATAGAATTTGACATATACTACAGATATTTCCCTCAGCTACAAATGTAATACCACTTCAAAACTTTTAGAGTTTTCATCTGAGGCACCGTAGCGTTGTTTGAGGAGCTGTTAGTTTATGTTCTGCCACTGTTTGGATGAGAGAGCTTGTGGTGGAGAGGAGAGACAGTGTAAACTGAGAGAGGTACTGTTGTAGGTAAAGTGTCTTCCTCCTCCACTATGTAGTGACAGATGACTGAACTGTGGGGATCTCCGGACGGGTGCTGACAGAACTGTATTTCACTCGAGCTGTGTGGAGACAAGCAGCCTTTGGTGCTTTATTTAGTCTTTAGACAAACAGACCTCATACTGTTTTAACATATGTAAATTATGACACAATTGTCACTTTTTGGTGTACCATTAAGGAGAAACAGAATGCAAAATATGTAATCACAATTAAAGAAATCTAAGCAAATTCAAATCAGGTCACCAGAAATAAAGCCAGCTTATCTCTCAGCAAGTTTATTTGTCTCAGCAAAGAATGATTTCAAGAGCAGGTAACTTAACAGTCCAGCTAACAAACAGTATATATTACTTATTCTGATTATTGTTAATGAATGTCATTTATAATTCTTTTATCATAGTAATAGCCATAGTCATTAAGCAATGTGTTACAGTAATTTTATTATAGTTTTAACAATCTGCTTCTCGTCATGTTTAACAGCACCATTCAAATGCTGTAAAATCACTGCAATAACATTCAGCCTCTTATGGCTTATTACTTTAATACGTTCCCACTGGCCCTGAATCACTCTGCCCACTGTTATTAATATATCAAATGCAGGTAAAACTATCTATACTGTATATCAGTTAAATTGTTTTAATGATTCAGCTTCACCTCAAAAACTCTCATTTTCTTGGATGCTTTACCTCCATAAAAGAGAAACACAACACCACGGTCCATAAATCAACTATGAAACGAATTTTCTCCACTACTGCTTCTTTCATTTTAAGGTTGGCTGTGTAATAACAAATCCCCTATGTCAGCATGCTTCATTTTTTTGCAGAGTGTGAAGTGGTACGGCTGCGTGGTGCAGCGCGTGTGGCCCCGCGCTGCTGAAAAAAGGACTTAACAAGCCACAGGGCTGAAATAACACTTCCTGTCTTTCCTTCAGCAGCCCTCAGACTTCCTGTTTGTCTGAAACAAATCTCTGCTGAAGCTGAACATTCCAGCACAAGCTCTCTATATGGATATGATGGTTTCACAAGCTCTGTCTTCCTTCAGTTCTATTCTGTCTCTCTTTCAGGCTGCCTAGATACTTCATGGGTGATCAAACACTGTTGTTATATAGTTGCACGAACAATTACCACATCCATTACATTTAAAATAGATTTTTTGTATAAATTCATCAAATATTTTGAGCTGATCTTTAACTAAGTCACGATAAGTCAGTTTGACTTTCCTGTAGCTCAGTGGTTAGAGCATGCCGTTAACAACGCCAAGGTCATGGGTTCGATCTCAGGGATTGCACATACTCAGAAACAATGCATATATAATGCAATGTAAGTTGCTTTGGATAAAAGCGTCTGCCAAATGCATAAATGTAAATGAATAAATACCACACTAAGAATAAGCTTAAATGTCTTGGTTTTTTTTTAAAAATTAAAAAAAAAAAAAATTTGCCAGCAATACCCATCGACAAATATTTCCTGTAATTTGCAGACCAGATGGAATTTTGCACCAATTTGTAAGCCGTATTGCTCAGCTGTGTTCTTGGAATGTCTGGTGTGAACTGCTCTCTTTAGATCAAATGAGCTGAGGTCATTGGGCCACTCCAGAGGAATCATATTTTACCAAAGCGAGTTACATTGCATTATACTATAAATTGTTTCTCAGGATGTGCAATCCCTAGGATCAAACCCACGAACTTGGCGTTGCTAACGCCATGCTCTAACCACTAAGCTACAGGAAAGCCCTAGCAACAGCCCTAACTTTCTCTATTTAAAGACAATTTGTTTTGCAGTGCACTGAGGCTGTGAGATATTTTTGTAACCTTTTCCAGTTTTATGCAAGTCAACAATGTTTAATCTAGTTGTCCTGAGATCTCATTGTTTGAGATGTTCACTTTGGGCAATGCTTCTTGTGCACAGCAAACTCAGAATTCATGACTGTTCAATACAGGATACAATAGCTCTGACCAACACTCCCAATCTCAAGCCATTGATTGGTTAGCTGACTCCTGACTCCACTTTTCCCCACAACTTTATATTAATTTCACCACAAGAGTCTGTTTTGATGTAAAACAGCCTGAGGGTCAGCAGCACTGAGCGAGAGAGGTTAAAAAGAGCTGCAGAGCTGAAATAGAGGGCTGGAGTTCAGAACAGAGAGAGATCACCTTATGAACATGAGTAACTGAAAAGTTTAGGAGGAGCGAGGAAAGAGAGTTCGTAAACAAGCAAGGAGAAAGTCTAACAGCACAAGCTCAAACACAAATAAAGAGGAGATAAATAAATCAAGGAGGTTCTTTGCTTACATGTGGACTGCTGCCCATCATAACAAGTAATCTTTAACGAGATTTGCAGTAATCTAAGTCAATGGGGAGAGACAATGTTTTGGGATAAATTGTTTTAAAATTAAGACACAGTCCGTGTGTTAACGTGACTAGTGTGATAAAGTCAAACTAGAACAGCAGAACAGTAGTTCCCGCCACTAAAAGCAATACTTTAGGCAACTTTACGACTAAAAAAATACACTTCTGTATAGCATTTACATGTATTCATTTAGCATACGCTTTTATTCAATACAAATAAGGGAGCAGTTAACATTTGGCCTTAAAAGACAACAATAAGCACCATCTACAAAGCTGCATTTACAAGAAAGAATAAAACTGAATCCAGCTAGAGTTGAACACCACAAAGAGTTTATTTGTTATGTGAACAATGGCCACGTTCGTACTGAAAAATTAATATTAGTGGCAAAACACTTTTACGTTTAAACTTTTGCTTACATGTGGACTGCTGCCCACATAACATATTTGTTATGTGAACAATGGCCACGTTCGTACTGAAAAATTAATATTAGTGGCAAAACACTTTTACGTTTAAACTTTTGCCTTGCCCCACAGATTTCCATTGTAAACACATTAGTGTAAACACTTTTTGTGTTCAAATCCTGGAAGAGGTTTTTTTTATTTTACTTTCATGCCCGTGCCCACAGTGCTTATGCTGTTATGAAACCTTTAAATTATAAAATGCTCATACTTGCTCATACATACTAATGCTCATACATCAAGCGAATTCATTTTCCAGCATTGAGATACACAGAACAAGTCACACGGGTTTTAAACAATATGAAGGTGAGTAACCAAAGAAAGAATATTGTTATTGTTTAATGACCTATTGAATCCTGAACATTTTAGATATAAATCCACAGATTTTCAAGTTTGACAGGTTTTTTTATGCCAAAACTCAGCATAAAAAATGTTATGCTCAACTTAGTGGAAGTTGAACTAAGAAATCTTTTCAAGTTCATTTTAAGGCACTTAAGCTAAGAGGAAAAAAAACATTCATTTGGGACCCATTTCACAGGCTAACATTTCCACTTAACAAAACAGACTTTTCAAAAGGAAATTTATCACAATTAAAAGCATTTTATTTCAACATGACACACTATACAAATCAGCCATTAAACCAAACAATTCAAACAGTATTATATATATATATATATATAAAATAGAAGTTACTCAGCTCCATTCACAGAGTACACAAAGAGCAATTTATCATATATGAATCTTGAAAGCTCTTAACAATGAATCACTTGATGTTATTTAGCATGATGACCAAGAATTTTTTTTAAAAATGTCAGACTGACAAATTTTAACCGTAAAAACAAATATGAAAGGTAAGGTTATCTCCATGCTTTTATGAACAACTCTCTCATGGATTGTCCCAATGACTCATTTTGTAAGAAAGATTCAAAGGTGTTGGGATCCATATGCAGAGTTTATTAATCATGATCAAACAGGCTAGAATCGGTAACAGGCAAACAACAATAACGAAGGTAGAGCAAGGCAGTTACAATATTCAGGCAAGGGTCGGGGCAGGCAGAAAACAAACAAGGCAGGCGGCAAACAGGCAAGAAACGGTAAAATCCAAGATCAAACACGGAATAACAATATAAGGGAACCTGCTCAGAAATGATAGCAGTAGCAAATCAAGACTTTGCACTGTTAATATGGAGAGTTCAGCTTATATAGGTTGGGTTAATTGTCCACAGGTGACCAATGGCGGTGCTTACTTTCGGGTGAGATGTCCTTGACAACTATAGTCAGTATTCAAGAGAGGGCTCCCTCTGTTGGCGTGGAGGAGGTGGAAACAAAGTGTCCGTGACACCTCTGTCTTGGAAAAATCTTTTAACCAAGAGCACTTCACATGTGATTTCTCACAAAAAGGTGCTACTGTTTGTCCAAAACACTGTATGGTCATGGAACGTTCACACACATACACACACACACACACACACATTTTAAAGGATCACACAGGTTATTTTAAAAAAGGACAAGGAATCAACCACGCATTTATTCATTTGAAAACAGAAATCTAAAAAGACGTTGGCTGGTGCTCCTTTATATGTTAATGACATTAATCAGGTAGCGTTTACAAGGTGGAGATCTGAACCAATTGTTCAAGTGTGCACAATTACAATATCTTTTGCCATTCATAATTTTCACATCTGGAAGAGAGGCGTACGCATGTTTTTTTGTGCATACATTCGTTCTGACTCAGACATACAAACATTTGAGAAATGATCAAATGATCAAATGTAGAACAGTTTCTACACACATTTTATAAATGAGGCCCCTGGTCCTCTACAATCACAATTCTGTCTTCTTGTGAACTTTTTTTTTAGTTAATAAACAACATCACAACATTTTCTAACCCGCAAGACCCTAACAAGGGCCCATTGACTAATTTTGAAAAAAAGGTTGAGATGAAACTGCATAATACTGGAAGGGGCTTTGCATTACAGTCCATTATAAAGGGAAAACATCATTCATGTTTTAGAACAAAGGCAAACTTCCGAACAAGAGTTTCTAATCAAAGATGTTTTGGTGACACATAAAAGCATTATCTGTCTTGTTATCAGTGAAATGGGCAGCGGATGAATCAATGTGAACCGCAGGGAGGTGCCCCCTGTGCCAAAGCTCCTTTCCTCACAGGCCTCGCTGCCAGACAGCTCTCATTAACACAGCACAATAGAAATGAAAGGGACTCAATTGGCGGGGACAACCGCGGTCCAGTGATTTAACATCAGGGTACTGTTCCTGTCTCGCTCTCTCTCTTACTCAGGGTCATTGGCCTTTTCTATTAACCTCTGTCTGGGGCTTTTCAATTGTTTCTTTCTCTTTTTCACTTTTGTTCTGTCCCGCATCCTTCAATGTAATGTTGCGCCAAAAATCTCGCACTTGAGCTATTTTGATGTGAAGAGTTTAAGTGCTGCTCTCACACGCTCTGTTAACTCTTAACATGCACAAACGCTATTTAATAAACCTGCATTTGGACATTCCGACCATGTGGATCTCTCTCTGCTATAAAAATACCATGATATTATAATATTTTAACAAGGAAACAAGGTTAGAACTTTGAGAAAGAGTACTGTCATGGTACAGTGCTACAGTGATGGTGTCAGAGGGTAAAATTATGTTACTCTGATGCTTACCATAACGCTAAAATCAATGTACCATGGTGTTATTGTGGGATTCCAACGTACTTTCAAAATAACATGGCACTATTATGGTATACAGTAGGTCCAAAACTTTTAAGCAATTTGTAGTAATGCATGATATACGTATGTGTATGTATGTGCTTTAAAGTTCCTTTCATTACTTTCTGCTGTAAATACCATTATAATACATACATAATACAAAATGTGACACGGTAATAAACTGCTTATTCTTGGCGTTTGGCATTTCAGGAAGTCAATATATAATATCATATTTTTTTTGACATGTATCAAGTATTGCATTCACTTAAGCGTCACGGTAACCATCCTAAAGTATCATGCTAAGTTACTTTTTAAATATTTACTTTTAAGGTTCTGTATTATTAATAAATAAATGATGTGGGACTATAAAACACCCCTTGTTCGTACCCTCCAGCACTCAGCTAGATATGCACTTCCCCTGTCTATCAGACAGAACAAGACTGTATCTCACTTATTCACTGCGTAAATGTTTGTATATAAAAAACAATAAAAAGAATAGACTCATATAGATTCAAAATGATTCTTCAGTTCTACTTAGTTACTCTAAGCATTAACAAAAAATGCCATGTCAGGTTCAGAATAAAAACAAATGACTAATTGTTAACTGCTTTTGATTGGAAGCGAAAAACTGTTAAAAAGGAGCATAAAGGTTTCTTACATCAGTCACAAGCTACAAAACATTTGTAATGTCTTCTCGACCCTCTCTGCTATGGACAGCATAACAGGCAGTGATGCATTCAGCAGTTCTGAAATTCTGTAACCTTGTGTCTCTCTCACTTAAGCTTTTCTCTCTATCGCTTCTGCACAAGCGACAGTGGACACCTCAGCTGTCTGGCATCAACAAACAATGACGCACCTGGATAGCTCACTGGATATCAGGTAGGATTTGCCCTGACATAGCTTGGCTTTAGGGCAAATCTGATGTCACAACTGTTACAAGAACAAACTTTTTACAACAATTTATGAAGGCAGCATGCAAATGTATGACCTGATAACAGTTTGTATGTAGGTTTGCATGTAAGCTGAACTAATGAGAATGAATATGAACTTGTGTCTCCTCAGCTGGCAATACGCATAGAGACAAATGGGTTCAGTTAATGAAGATAAAGAGTCCCTAGAAAACCAATAAAGAATCCAAGATTCAACTCAGACTTTTTCACAATGTGTACCACTTGAAACTTCATTTCTTTCAAATGTCCCTGAAGTATTTGTTTCACCTTCACGATTGTGCATTGAAAGCTCGCAAGGCTATCAGATCAGAGAATAAAAGGCACCTTGTGGGCAAGAACTAAACAAACTGAATTTGGAATTACAGCCCCAAGCTTCCATTCTAAACCCAATTAAGTTTTCCTCATTCTGTTAACACTGAGGCAAAGGCACCCTGAATTACACTGGCTGAACTGATGTTTTCTGAACCAGGGAGAAAATGGAAAGAGGGCTTGAACTGATGACCTTTCTTCTAATGATCAGAATGCAGATATTTAAATAACAACTTCATTGGAAACACAATTTAAACATAATAAAGCAAGCATGAAATGGTTTAATACACTTGCTTACTTAATAGCTATTATAAAAACTTCAGGTTGGCTATAAGTAAATAAATTATCTTCAGCAAAATTATTTTTAATGACTTTGAAAAGTCAAAAACAGCCTTTGCAACAGACAAATAAAGTTTCTTTACACATACGTTCTTGTTTTGTTAAAGTTGTAAAAAACACTCACTGTAATTATTTAACTGATAAACTCGAAAACTAACAAACACTATATAGCAACCACATAATGTCTGCAAAAAACACACAGTTTATAGTTTTAAATATAACACTTAAGGTTGGTTATTGTTACTCACCTCCAGCGAACTTATGACCTTTATGCAATTATTAGTGATTACAGCTTAGTTGCAGAAATTTCATTTTTTCAACATATGATGTTTGCACATGATGTAAACACATAATGTTTGCAAATACTATCAGTCAAATTTGTAAACCTGTAATAAAAAAACATTTTACAAGCTGCACGTTGCATATAAGTACATTATTCACCTCCTACATACTATTATTTACACCATATCACAACAAATTATTGTAAGTTTGCTTCCATACTTAAAGTTATTATAGAGTGAATCTTATTTGCATGTATGCATTTGGCAGGCACTTTTATCTAAAGCAGCTAACAGTTTATAAGTCCCAGAGGGGCTTTCCTGGGAATCAAAGCCGGTTCAGGCTCTACCTCTACCATGCTCATGAGTCCTGCTGACAGAATATTGTTTTATTTCACCCCCAAATCAAAAGAAAGGTACACATTACATTACACACATACACAAATACAACTTATGTTTTGCATACAAAAATGAAGCCAGAGCCTTGTGATTTTTTGGTTGCATTTTGCACCCCACCATCTATTACCTTGACACAATCTCATTACTGTAAAGCTAATAAAAAACTTAAATATGATTTATGATGGTATATGTTGTACTGCTTTAATCTAAAGAGAATAGCCAATAAAAAACCAGTCATTTGGAAAAACGCCTAAAAATATAATTACATTGGTAATGAAAAGTATTTTTTAATGATTTATTTCCCTTTTTTCACCAGTCTTTTGATTTTGCAGTGTAATGTGACACTTTAGTCAAATTCCCACTATCCATCTGTTACAGCAACTCCAGTCTGCATGCTGCATATAAATCTAACATTATCAGGTTGAAAGTGTAAAGCCTATTACTTACCTCCAACAAACTGCATTCCTCCGGCTGCGCGCCCGATGGTTCTGGAGATGAGATCCGATATGCAGCAGCCCATGAGCGCCGTGAGTGCCACCAACAGCAGCAGACCGCATCCGATTCCCGTCATGACCGTACAGATCCGCCACTCCACGCTCGGGATGCCCTGAAAGCTCGCGTAACGCCCGCACTGCTCTAGCATGACCGTGGCCTGCCGCTCCTCATCCCGGACGGGATACGAGCAGCGTCGAAAAGTTCCGAAGGACACCGGCTTATCCATCTGCGAGCCCAGCAGCCAGTAGGGCATGAAGAAGCCTACACATGAAGCCGCTGCGCTCAGCAGAGAAACCAGAGCCCAGATCATCCCCGTACAGGTCAGGCTGGATGCCATGCTGGAGAAATATTTATAAATATCAGACACACTTCCGAAACAGTGGTTGACAAACAAGGATGTGACAAATAATTTCCTTAGCCTTGATGGACATAGGAAGTTTATCTCCATACAGTCTTTACCATGGTTCTCTCTTTTGTGTCGTGTCACCTGTCAAAGAAACAAAACTGTCACCTGAATCAGTACCATGAAGTTTCTCTTACCAGTAGTTTATGTACATTCGTTCGTCAATGTAAAGCATACGCTACAGATACCTAACTATCTGTATGAACAAACAAACCTCATTTTACAGTACAATTTCAATTTCATGTTTGTTGTATACCATACTTGAGTAAAAGTTGTTGCCCAACTTGTCCCCACAGTCCATGAAGAGCGCACATTATTTCAAATTAGTCTAAGATCTATTTACGCAAGATATAGATTGCAAGGATCGTCAATGTTATCAATGCAAGCTTTTAGGTCTTTTCCAGTTTGTACGTTCACACAAGACGCGATCTTGCGTTCAGAAAACACGGAATGAAACAGAGCGCAGGGTCTGAGCCGCACAGAAGTGTCTGGCGCTGCACCTAAAACAACAAGAACGCGTCTGTGTAAACTGGACATTAGAAAAGAGCACAGTAGTTTAATATTTTGCCCCGGCGAGTGGGTCTAATATCTAATTTTTACATGATATATTACCAATGGGCACTATAAAAGATAAAACGGAAACAGGCATGCACAGACCGAAGCAGTCTGATCATATGTTATAAGCCCCTGACACACGCATGACAGCCCTGCATAACATACACTACTAGACAATCATGCAACCATGCTGTGCATAAAGGGCATATGCACAACCAGAAAACACCGTACATAATGAATAACTTACAACTATGTGTTGCGAGTTTTGTCTTGACTCAAACTCAGATCCAGCTTCACGAAACCGTGGAAAAGTCTTAAATACCTCCAGTAACCCCCTGAAGAGCTGTAATTGTGTGTGTTTTGTTCAGCCCCTGTCACTTGTGCGAGAAAAGCAGATAGATAATCCTGGGATATTTCAATAAAAGATGCAAAACATCGAGCGGCGCGATCGTCAGTGCGTTCAGCGCAGCGCGCGGCAGCAGTCAAGACCGAGTCAGGTTGATCCAGTGCGCGTTCACTCACTCGAGTCTCCGCCCATAGGCAGGATCTTCATTCTTTCTACCTTTGAATCAGTTACTTAAGTCAATCACAATTTATTTATGGACAAAGTGCGCATGTTGTTACACAAATACAGTTGTTACATAGAAACTTGCTGTTAATGTATATTGAAAAATATCCATCGTGCATGCTGGAGAAATGGCAACAGCTGTAAATTATTCAGAAATCTCTGACATCCAGAAACACCAGAGTGAGTCCAATCCCTTTAAGGAAAAAAAGGACTGAAACTCAATTGTTTTGCACAATATTTGTGGTGGCTGTAATTATTCATTGTCAAGATGTCAATTCTTTTCCCTCTGGCAAGGTGAAGTTAATGTCAAGACACTAGTTTGAAGTGATTTTACCAACAGCTAGCTGCTAGTGGGTAGAAAATTACAGTACCTGCAAACAGTCACCTCAAAGGAGCACAGTTGTTATTTTGTTTGTTCAACTTTTTCACCTTTTTTTACTGAAGTGTCAAGTGCCAAGAACAAAAAAGTACTACACAGTACAATGATGATGCCATGGTGTCTACATTCAAATATATGAAAAAGTCCCATGATATTCATCAAAATATGATTCACTGAAACCATTTTCATCATAATATGGACTTAATATTAATGTCCATAGTTTATATTAATTTCCATAGTTTTATAGCTAGACGGTTAACCATGTCCCATATGACTGCATTTAAATACTGAGAATCAGAATATTATTTTGTATGTTTAATAAGGCGACTTTCTCATGGTGACCATTGCCCCCACTTTACCTGATTTCAGGTTTTTGTGGGTTCATTTGGTCCCCACAATGTAGGAGAATTTGCAAATATCACTTACACTTGAAACATGCTGTCCAGCTCACAGTCCTCTTGTATTTTGTAGCTTCTTGAATTTGGCAACTTTAGCTATCGTGGCCTCATGGGATAACAAAGTCAGAATCTTGCTGAAACAGTAGTATTTCTCGCCCTTATTTTTAGAATACGGAGATTTGTAAATACTTATTTTACAAACGGATTTTATTAATATAATTATAATATAATTTAAGCATGCTAGGCATTTACAATTTTGTTATATTCCCTGAAGTCATAACAATCAACAACTACCTTATGTTTCTTGTTTGTTTGTTTTTTTAATATGGTTATGGCAATCTTGTCAGCGTATTGACCCAATAAACATAGCGATTAGTGTTTATTTGTAAACAGTTGCCTATTTTAGGTCTCCGTTAGCATATTTCTTGTTTGGAAGTTTTAGCACAAATTGTTACAGTAAAAGTATCAAAAGCCTTGGTGCAGATCCGGAACAACACTTTAAGCTCCTGTTGCGGTGGGGACGCTTTTGCTGGTGACTCAAAATAGCTTCCTGGAGGTTGACGTGGATGTTAACGATGGCAGAGACTAAAGCAGAGCTGTCAACTGATACATCAAACCTTCACATCTCCAACAGCAGCGGCAATGTTTCCTCTCAGTCCAATAATCCTTTGTCCAGAAAACTCAACAAGATCCTGGAGACCAGGCTGGACAATGACAAGGTATGTGTCTCTTTGGTTTTAGTTAGCAGGTTAGCCTTTCAGTGCACCTGTATTTAAATACATTCTACAAAGCAATTCATAACAAACTACGATAAATATATAAAAAATGCAGAGATAGTAGAGCTGTAAGCAAGTAGGAATGTTAGCAGATCTCTGATATTGCCATGTTGTTTTGCATATACGATGGAATACAATGTTTTGCTGGACTTACTGTTGTATTGTCATGTTCGTTTTGGACAATTGTTATGGTAGTTTCATGGTTTCTTGTACATGTGACACGGCAGTGTCACCAGTATACCTCTACTTGTACTATGTTTTAACCATAGTTTTATCTAAAACACTTTGTTCTGCCATGTAAATACTGATAATAGTAACCATTCAGTATCTTGGTATATATCAGAATGACATGTAAAATATCATTTCATTGTCATTTCATAATTTCATTCTATGGTTTAGCATATATGCTGATATTGCCTCGATCTGTAGTAGTGACAAAGACAAAGCTCTGTTGACCCAATCGTGTATCACAGTATACATTATAGTATATAACTGCTTTGATCATGTTACCTGATGTCCCCATCCTTGATCTTCATTTGTCATATAATGGGAATGAATTAACATGCAGCTAATCAGCATCTCAATTCCTTTCCTTTGTGTTCATTTGTAGGAGATGCTGGAAGCGTTGACATCTCTCTCTGTGTTCTTCACTGAGAATAGCCTGAGGACCAGAAGGAACTTGCGAGGAGACATTGAGAGACGCAGCCTGTCCATCAATGAGGAGTTTGTGCGGATATTTAAAGAAGTAAAAGAGGTAAATTGCAGATTTATTTAAAGCTTGAAAGTGCACAAAGTTCTTCTGCAGTTAAGACAATTTACCCTCAGTGACACAGAAGGTTATCTAGTTATTAGTTAATCACAATGACCTGTGGAAAAGTGGACAGATTTTTTTTAGGTTTCTGCCAGTTAACTAATTAACCTGCTATTTTCATTCAGATAAAATATGTCAACATCTGCTCAGAAAATACTGTTTGAAAATATTTATTATAAGCCTAACACCATTCCACTGTTTCTCACTGTCTCAAACCAAGGTGCTTTTTAAAGAAGGTCTTGGGAGCTGTTCATTGTCTTCCATCTGTTCCTATCTTTAAATGTAAAAGTGTGTTCTGTGTGAATGGCTGCATTCGAGTTTCAGCAACAGCTGAGACTAAAGCACATGGAGTAAAAAAATTACCTATTTTGGAATTTACATATGGGTCAGGGGGCATAATTAATTGTGATTTTTTTTTATTTTGCACATTTTTTTGCTAATTAAACATGTAAAATTGACAAGCACTATTATATGATTTATGATGCCTATTAGGACGTTTATAGCATACAATTAATTATAATTAGCATACAATACATAATTACCTCCCATGCCATGCGATTAGATTCTGTGACAAATGAAGATAAACCATCCTCGGTTATTAGTTGTACACATACAACATGAAACAACTTTAAACTTTATCTTCACTGTCAGTGAGAGTAGCTTCACTTCACTGTTTCCACATGAACCTAACCTCCAGATTTTTTATTCTTAACTGTGTCCCTCTGCTTCAGGAACTGGAGAGTGTACATGAAGATGTTCAGTCCATGAGCTCCTGCTGTGAAGAAATGACCAATAGATTAAAGGTATATAATATGTGTTTGATGCTACACCATGTCTTTGTTTCGTAGGCTTATTTAAGCAGTTTCAAATAGTTAAAACCAGTTCTGTTTGAAGAAGTGATATCTAATTTGGAATCTAATAGGAATCTAATTTGAAGTTGATAAAATATATCTGTCTGAATTTGAAATGATCTTAGAAACCACTCAAATTAACCAATAGGTGCCCACATCTATACAAAAACTCCTCAGGCCTCATTCACTTATATTTGGGCAAAATATGTAATTTAAAGTAAATTATGTCTAAGTCTTGTCTGTTCATAACATTTTGCCCTGTGTTCTACAGACAAAGGAAAGTTATACAGGTTTGGAGTAATATGTAGATAAATTATGTCAGAACTTTTATTTTGGTGAACCTCCCTTTAAGAGTCATATTCTATGTGTCAACAGGCAGCTAAAGAACAAACCCAGGACTTGATTGTTAAAACCAACAAGCTTCAAGGAGAGAAGTGAGTCTGATATAACGCTTTGTTGAATTATGGCATAATGGCTTTGAGTATGGCAGGAACTTTGTCTAAAACTTTGTCATGTCTAAATTTTAAAAGGCTTTTAGGTGGATACACTTTGACATGTATTAGCTATGCTTTGTCTTTCCTCTGACTGGTGGTGGAAATGCTGTCAAATAAGTCAGGCTCATTGTGGTGATTTTTAGTATCCTAGAACATGTTACTAAATACCTTTTTAAAAGATACAAAGCAGGTGTTTCAATACTTTTAGCAGGTGTTACTAAAATGCAAGTTAAAGATGATACGGAAGGAACATATTTTGTGTTCATATCTGAAGTTACATAATTTCTACTTTCATACTACAGTCAGTCGTACTTCGATATGAATCATACTTTCATATCAATGCTCTCTCTCATAATAATTCCTACATATTGCTCTGTTTGTTTGAGCATCTTGATCAAAACAACACAGCAACACTGGCCCAACCAATGGCACAAGTTTGGGGAAGGACTATCTGTTTATCTGACCAAAAAGGGGCAGAAATGGGCCACAGAAATTACACATTTAACCTTTAACCTTTTCCATTTTTAATGTTAGTGAACCACTGTAGATATTAAATGTTGAAACAGTACACTGTTTTTTATTTTATTTACAAAAACATTTACCACTAAAGGTTCAGTTTAATTGGATCTTTGGAGGGGTCTTGCTTTTTGTAATCTCTGTAACTGACTAAAACGCAGCATTCCATCTAGAAGCAACAGCATTCCATTTATGGTAAACATCACAATGTTTGACTAGTCTTAGCAGTGTAGCAGAAATAGATACTGTTCTATTCTTCAGCACTCTTAGCATAGCAGTCTCTGAGCAGCACTCCAGCACTCTTTCTAAACAGCATTTCTCGCTTCCATTTATACATCAGGAAGATGAAAGGAGTGTGCACGTTCACCAGCGAGCTCTGTGAAATCCAACTTCTGATGAGCTCCTATGAATCATTCATCATCTTCTCTCAGAATATTTTATCCCTGCTGTACAGTTGCGCTCGTAATTAATATCCCCTGTTTTGCTGCTTGTTTGATTGCAGGGTAGTTGCTGATAATGAAAACAATGTAATACGCACTAAGTAATAAGCTGCCCTTAATCTGAAAGTAGAGGATTATGGGATATGTGGCAGGGTGTCATGGTCAGTTACAATATAATTGGTTAAATTATGTCTTATAAGAGAGCTTAATTGTCTGCCATTGACTACAGCATGCTTAATGTAAATAACTTTTTTACAATAAGGTCTATCAATTAGTACATCTTGCTAAATGAAGACAGAATGTATGTAGTTGATCAAGCTTGGGCTGTGTCTCAGTCTGTTCATTAGTTCAGTAATCAAGCAGTCAGCTATTTCTAGGGCTGCGTATTGTCAAACTCATTCTAGTAATGTTTTGAAATGTGTAAATGTATAAAGACATCTGCCTTAAATTGTTTTGGCATTTCTTTTTATGCCTTATGTGCATGAAAAGAAAACAATCCTGCAAACTTTTAAATATACAACTAGTTTATAAAAGATATATAATTATATATAAAACAGACCCCATTTTGTTTTATGTTTGTGTATGTTATTCAATTTTGTAGGATTTATTAATGTTTGCTGACATTATTGATGATAAATTTACACTCTGTGTCTGTTTCCGAAAGTTTGGTGCATCAGTGCCCCAGAACATACAACATAGTAAACTAGGGAGCAGAATAGAAAAAGTAAAACAGAAAACATAAAATAGATTGAATAGATGTTGAATTGAACTGGAACGTCTTAATGGATTGTTCTGGCCAGAATTAACTCCTGGGTCTTAGACAAGAAATGTGGGCATGGATTGGTAAATTGAAGCTCTTGCATGAGCATATGCACTTCTTGCTGGCCACAGATCAGTTTTTAAGCCCTCACTGGTGAAGTGTGCTTGTTTATGGGCATTGAGAGACTGCCAGTGAAAGCTATTGGGGCATAATTGATTGGAAAGAAGCTGACGAGGCGCTGACACCGCTGGGCAGTGGCGTATCTTCTGGTGGACCAAGGTGAGGCATATCTCTGTTGCTCTGTCTACTGTCTACATGGGAAGCTAGTTTCAGCCTTACTGAAATGGAACCTCATAAGATTTGAAACACGCATACATGACTCACAATTTTTTTTTTACTGAGCATGTTGCAAGGCATTTTGGGAGTGTATTGTGGATACATACAATGCTGCCTTAGAAATTGACCAAAGGAAGGTATGTTAGAAGGCACCACAACGTTACCTTTGCATTGAAAAAGGACATATGATGTTTTAAAATGTTGTCTAGGTAGATCACTTGGCTACAGAACAGAGCTCAGAGAAACTCACTGTATCACAATCATTTGACTGAAAGAGATGAACTGAGGCATTGAGCTTCAGAGACGGAAGTGATTAAACAAAGACAGGATGCGGAAATAATCCTGTTGTTGGAGTGGTGAGTGACCAATGTCTGTCTGACCTTGTGGAATAGCTCTTGGTGTTGGCACCAAAAGAGTTGCTGACAGCTGTGATGGACAGCTGGTGCCTCTACGCTCTGTCGCCACCAGCCCTCTGTTCTCATCCAAGAGAATTCAGTTGAATCCACAGAGAGACACACAGAGACACAGACAGGTTGGAGAGAAGAGATGGTACAGAGAGACATCAGGGATGTGCTTTCGAGAGTCTGTTTTTCAATAATATAATGAGGTCATTCTCCCAGAAGGCATCGTAACAGAATTCTGTCAGGAGATATTTGTCCAAAACAATAAATAATGCTTAGTATTTGTTTCATGAAAGTCCAGGTTCAATTTAAAGGGACAGTTCACCCAGTGAGTTTATTATCAATTACTCATCTAATTCTGAATCCATATATTGATGCTTGGTGCTCCAAAAGACAAAGAAGCACCATACAAGTACTGTAAGTAGTCCATATACAGTGCACTGTATTCTAAAACATCCAAAGCCTTTTTTAAAGTGGAACATATGCTAAAAACAGTTTGCATGCTCTTTTTAAATCTAACATACTCTAATGTTAACAGCATAGACCACTTATTAAAACTAAGCTGCAAAAACTGCTTTGAGCAAAGTAACTAACATACGTGATTGACTGACATAAATGAACTACAAGATCAAAAGAAATAAGAAGTTACACAAATACAAAACATTTACATATAAATTACTCTCATAATGCTGTTTTTTTTTGCCTTTGGGGTTTACGTAAACATGTCTAGAACAGATTCCTATTGGTTGTTATTGGTTATTTCCGTTTTCTGCATTGTCTATTATAGACTCATATTGACTGTTCTATGAATAT
This sequence comes from Botia almorhae, assembly GCA_036877575.1. Classification (NCBI taxonomy): domain Eukaryota; kingdom Metazoa; phylum Chordata; class Actinopteri; order Cypriniformes; family Botiidae; genus Botia; species Botia almorhae. The sequence goes on from JAZGTJ010002060.1 coordinate 44,183, forward strand.
ATAGTATCTATCCCCTCATTGTGTTGTCCCGTTGGGACACAGCCAGTCTCAGTAACATTTTCATCAGCCAGATGGGATCGTGCCTGTTTGTCTGGATGATTTTTAACCTTGCCTGACTGTGCCTGTACCCAGAGGGACAGGTGTATGAGGGACAGGTCAGGACATGGCTTGTCATGCTTTCATAGAGGACAGAAAGTAGGATCTCAAATATTAATATACACCTGCTGGTGAGCAGCTTGCTTAATTTGGAAATTGTCCTGCCAGGTGACCTTTCGTTAGCATAGCAGTGACCATCAGTTACTATGTTAAATCATTGTGCTATCATCATAATCGAAAAATAAAAAACTCATTGAGTGTGTTGTTTTGTGTATACCTCTGATGCTAATATGAGGAAGTAATGTGGCAATGGATCTGCAACAGTAGCTTATTCATGTTATTTTTTTACTGCTTTTATAGTTAGATGTTTAAAAATGATTATTGATGAAGAGGCTCATTTCTGAACTTTAATGAATTAAGTTTTCACTTAGAGATGTAAAGATGCTGTCTGTATATTAAGTGTTGTGTGATCCCTGACAAACCCCCATTTTATATTTATGTTCCACACACCTCTAGACTAACTGGGGCATAATAGGATGTTTATGTTTGCTTTTCCAAATCAGTGAAAAGGGAAAGTCACTGACACTTTTTCCTTGAAAAGGTAGAACAACAACAATTTCTTTAGTGGCTAAATACGACAGTTGTCACTGTTATCATGTCGTTTGTTTGTGTGTACTTCTAATCTTTCGTGACCGCAGACAGTGCTTCTTAACAGTGATGAAAGCTCTAACAAAGCACACCAAGGACAGGCAAACACACAAGGACCTGGCAGCATCGTTCTTTCCACTCTTTTATCTCTCCCTCTCATTATGTCACTCTGATGTCATTGGGCTTCTAGTTGATGTTGAGAGACATTTTCGGTAGGAGAAAGGAAGTAAATGTTCCTTTTGTATGTCATAATATCAAAAATTATATGTGCTGTGTCTTCTATGACAGTTTTCAACTGGTTACTGAAGTTTAGAGCCAATACTTCAGTGTCTTTTCATTTCTATGAACAATGCCATAAATTCAAATTCAGAACTTGTCAAGCTTGTGATCAGCAGTGAGATAGATTACATGATTCACCACCAATGAGACCACAGTTTGGTATGGAAAGATATAAACTGTCTTATTTGGAGCTGTATAACTTATATATACCCAACCAATAGGTTTTTGTACCTTTTCAATTAATCATTGGTAGATTGAAATAGATTGTTGATCTATGATATGCTTGATAGACCGGTTGTAATTTTTCTGAACCTTGTTCGTTTAGTTAACCCAAAAATGACCTCTGTGATGTACATAACCATTAGGTCTTTTTCTGTGGAGCATATAAGAAGATTTTTATCAGTGACCCCAATTTCAAGTCCTCTGAACCCACCCAGCAGGCACAGGACGTCAACATGACGTCAGATTGACGCTGTACCCCAACGTCATCGGGATGTTCCATTTTGGTTGGAAATGAAAATCGGGTTGACGTCAGAACCCAACGTCAGTACGACGTTAGTGTCCAACATTGGTCAGACGTTGCATTTTGGTCGGAGATGAAAATCGGGTTGACGTCAGAACCCAACGTTAGAGTCCAACGTTGGTCAGACGTTGCAGTTTGGTTGGAAATGAAAATCGGGTTGACGTCAGAACCCAACGTCAGAACGACGTCAGAGTCCAATGTTGGTCAGACGTTGCATTTTGGTTGGAAATGAAAATCGGGTTGACGTCAGAACCCAACGTCAGAGTCCAACGTTGGTCAGACGTTGCATTTTGGTTGGAAATGAAAATCGGGTTGACGTCAGAACCCAACTTCAGACCAACGTCAGTGTCCTATTTCCAACAGATAATCGTGGTTGAAATCGGTTTCAGTCAAAATCTAACAACGGTCAAAGCTGTCAAGCTGTCAAATTCCAACTTTAAAGAAAGATGGTGAAAATGGATTTTGTTGGCATGACATCAAACCTTTAACAGAGCCAGTAATTTTGTTGCAAAAATCAGCATACAGACA
>JAZGTJ010002061.1:0-45932 GCA_036877575.1 Botia almorhae
GTACTGAAGTCAAATCATCAAACACAATAACACTTAAACTACCGACCTCCTAAATGACCTCCTAAATGACCTCCTAAATGACCTCCTAAATGACCTCCTAAATGACCTCCTAAAGTATCAGACTGGTTATTAACACTCGCTGATTACCAACCGTTTGTTCCCAGTGACGGGAACTCTCCAGCCTTTGATCTGGCTGAGCTCTGAGTCTGAGATCTGGATCTGCAGTGGGAGTCGAGGCATCCACACGCTCATCTCCAGCTGAGCGCTCAGGTAACTGTATGTGAAGTTCACCATGACCTTCAGCCTGCCATGCGTCTCCTTACCATTAACATACACGGAATCGCATCTCTCCGACACCTGTGTGGGAGAAGACCAATAAAACATCTTTCAATTGAAAACATGGCAAAATAGCAGAAAATATGTGTAAAAATATGCCATTAAAAAAAACACTACTCAAGGGAAGACAACAAAATACGACCGCCATGGATAAACACGGCTTGTGCCCATAACAATACGTATTGCGAGTGCAGAACACACAATACGTTTAGTAAACAGACACCAAAAATAGAGAGCAATCTAGCTAAGTTTTTTATATGTTGTTATGCACAGCATCTGCTGCTGTGTTAGGTTACTCCAGCTGATAGGGAACATTCTCAGAACGTTGGCCAACGTTCTCTAAAAGTTCTCCTACGGTTATCAAAAACGTTCTTGCGGTAACATTACTAGAGCATTTTTAACAAAACTTTCACCTTTTAAAAAAGAATTTTAACGTTCTTAGAACCAAGATATAACGGTAACACAAATGTTAACCATGAATAGAAACGTGAGGTAAATGTTTAAATTAAATCTTAAATTGTTAGCCGGGACGTTCCTGTTTTTAAGCGCTTGGGATACAATAGCTGGCTAAATGGTTTAAATTTGTCAATCGATTGAAAATACACAAAAGACGCTTGCTGCTAATGTAGACATGATTGTCAGTGTTTAAGAATAAAAAATGGACTCCGTGTACGTTGTTCGTCCCCATTAAGAGAATCTACGGCCACTGCTTCATCTCAACTTAAACGTCCTCTGTGAAGCTGCTGTGAAACAATGCACACTGGGAAAAGTGCTACAGAAAACTGAATTCAATCCCCAGTCCTTCGAAGATTAATTGTTGCACCACCGAGGGCAGTTGGTCTGTACTCTGTGTCATTAAAATCTTTTGTCTCAATGTCTTCTCCTGCTCTTTCTTCTTTTTGTTCAAGTCGGTTCATTTATTCATGAGGAGAGAGAATGTGTGTGTGTGTGTGTGTGTGTGTGAGAGAGAGAGAGACACACGCCTGCACATGCTTGTATGTATGTGTGCAGAACTCTCCCATAATTCTTTACTCTCTACCACTGAATTAATTAGCGACTCTCCACATTTACTTGACTCAGCTTTGTAGAAAGACAAGCAGAGACGGGAGATTTATCTTCATATCATCATATACCTGCAGTGTCTTAGGAGGGAAGACTCCAGAGAATGATCCAGCCGTAGCAGAGTGCTCAAACTCAAATTAAACATGCAAAAAGAAGACAGGTGTCTGGAAACTGATTTAGTTTGGGTGCCAAAACACGATGTCCAAAGTAAAATCGGGGTTCTAAAGCAAAACCGGTGGAGAACCACCGGGCTAGTGAATAAACATCTCTCTCCATCACTGTCTCTCTCTGCTCTTTTTCCCATAAGAACCAGGATGTGATGGTTAGCCCGCGCTGCCTCCCGTGACCCTCCTCTGTGCACCTCAGGTTCTAACACACATGTCAGTCAGACACAGAGTAAGACCGCTAATAGGAAGCGCACGGAGTGTGAGATTTCTGGCCTGACCTTGACATGCATTACCTTCAGGGCGTCTTGGTCTGAAGACCTGCAGCGGGACGAGTTGGTGATGTCTGTGATGGAGCCATCAGCCTCCACTCCCAAAACCTTCACAGGTACAGAAACCCTCTTACCAGTCAGCACGGCTGTGTTAAGGAGCTCTGTATCCTGTGTGAGAAAATGACCGGATGATCACTGAGGTACGGTACACACTGATGTTACCGTAATAAATACTCACATTTACTTCTCTTATGCATGTGTCTGGTTTTATTGTGAACGATTCATTGGTGTGCATTGTTTTAAATACGTGTCTAAAACAACTTGCTTTTTCCTGCTGACATCACGAAGGCCGAGCACGCTATTGGATAATGTTGACCAATAGATAATTAAGCATTGTTTTAACAAACTCAGGTCTGTCCATTTAATTACCCATAGATATTAAGTCCTCCGCTACATTTGCCTCACTTATTTTCTCATCCTGTTTCACTTAAAAACAGCAAAACAGGCTGTAAACAGATTTCACATCGAAAGTTTTACTGTAAAATTACTTCTGTAATATTACAGTAAAAACAGGCATTCTCATCATCTAATAAGCTCCTACCGTATGACAGACATCTCCATTCAGCAGTACGAAAAAGCTTAAACGGGGCCAAAATGTCACAGCAACAATAGAGGATCAGACGAGCTCTGCATCTGTCTAACTCGGTTGGAGTTTAATACTCTCTAATGATTATCTTACAGTGCACCGTGCTGATGACGAATACGTTTGGATGATTAGGTTTGAGTGTAGATTTAACTTCCAGACCCAACAGATGCAGGCGAACATCCTCCAAATGGAGCACAACAGATGCCGAGCGTGATTTGAAAAGTTACCGGCGAAATCCTACTTATTCAGTGGACAGGGTCGTGCTGAGACACTCTGTCTCTGTAAGTAAATCTGTCAGCTGGTTGTATAACAGACACTTGATGTGAATTATCCCAAACCTTTTCCATGTGTCAAGAATATTAAAGCGTTATAAAAGCAGCATCACTGAATATATTTGAATGGCTGGCGGTTAACGTGGTAATAAATGGATGGGTCTGTTTTATAAGGTCACAAAGTGTTAGTTTGACCAGCNNNNGGCAACAGGAAGAGATCAAAGAGAGAAGCAGCAGTACTGAAGCCTCTGAACAATTAACACACACACATTTGCAAACACACACAGACGAAAGAAAGGCACATAAATCATTTATAAGGACTGTCGCCGTACCTTTACAGTCGGAAGCCTTTACACAGAAGCATGAAAAGACTGTTGCGCTGTTTCGAAACGATGAGACACCCTTACAAAACATGACCTCACATAACCTTGCAAAAACTTAAAGGAAATGTGATTTTAAATTCATGCTTAAATTCTGGACGTGAACACAAGCTAAAAGAGAATTGTGGAGGAGTGGAAGATTATCTGCTGATAACTTAAATGTCATTTTCTTGCGCCTCACGTAAAGCATTCACACCTTTAGACAGACTGGAATATAGCTTACGAGTCATACGGACAGCTTTTACTGTACAGTGTGTTGCATGGTGTTTTCTGGTCCTTTTAGGATCTTATAAAGTTCTACCAGAAACAAATAAAACAGCACATGGGTTTGAAAATGACATGAGGGTGTGTAATGACGTCTTTTAAAATGTGACATTCCCAGTAATCATTACACAAAAGACGTTTATGGAACATAAACGCAAACATTCGCACACGGCTAACCGTGATCAGAGGTGCTATGCCCACGTAGTCTCTCTGGATGGTGTAGATCCTCATGGTCCCTTCATCCCGAATCATGTTTCCAGGCAACTCCAGACGCCACGTGATCATCTGGCTCTCTAATTGGTCACTCTGCTCCTCTGTCTCAAAGTCCATCTGTAAGACCTCCAAAAGGCCTCTGTAAAATCAAACATCTGGAGTCACATCTCAATCAGCACCGGTACTAGTAATGCATGTCTGGGCCCACATCAAACTGGGTCAACAGAGAAATGTACCGAATCAAAGAGGACAATGTGAAATCAGTGTGAAATCAGTCGTTGATCTAGCTTCTCTTCCACTTTAGCATAGCATTAAAACACTCAGCATTCTAACCAGCGTTTTGATAAGCACAAGTATTCCATAATTCAGCTCACATTCTGCCTTTCTGCTAAAATTTGCTTCAATAAAGTGCTTTTACATTACTGACTACAATCAAACGCTTTTGCAATTCCTAATGGTTTGTGTATTTCTATATGGAATGCAGTAGCTCTCGTGAAAATGGAGGGCTGGATTGTGTGCAGGTTTAAGATTTGAATGCCATGGGACAGTATGGGCACATCTGGCTAACAGGTAACATTCTCAGAACGTTGGCTTATGTTCTCTACAAGTTCCCTCAGTTATCCAAAAAAAGTTCTTGAACATTAGTAGAATGTTTTTTAATGTTTTTTTTTACATGTTTGATTAATGTTCTCGAAACCAAACAATAAAGTTGATGCAACGTATAGAAACAAATTGGACCTTTGGAATATTCCTATTACTTTCAAAATAACATTTTTAAAATTTTTGTTAATAATGGAAATATTAGGGAAACGTTTTTACAACCTACACTTGTTAGCTGGGACGTGCTTCAGGGATTTGATACCTCCCAAATCACCTGTATAATGCCTTGTCTTAAATGTGGCGAGCATACGCAGATTTAGCTGCGCTTAGAGTAACGTGGCTGATCTATTTCCTATCATCATTTTACAGTTTTATGGATTTCTCAGCGCAGTGGAATTCTCTCTGTTTGGCTCTTCAATGGTTAATGTGGTGGCCAAGACTGGAGATCTGTGCTCTAATCTTTTCTGCCTTTTAAGCTGTTCTAACATGCTAATGCTCTGAGGACGATTACACATAAGTGGGTCATCGCAGTAAAATGTGCTGGAAACACCGTTGCAGGAGATACAACTTTCCTGATGAGAAGCTGGCGACACTGGCTCTCATTCACTTGTAATTGTATTCTTATGAGAAAGATTCTTATGCTAAAATTCCATTGAAATAATAAGTGCGTACGTTTGTTTTTATTTTCGTGTTAATGTTGATGAATCTGGACTCTTCGTAATGAGAGAGGGCACGACCACAGCTAGTAATTAGTGTGATATGTCCAAAGACTCTTTTCTAATGGGTTTGATCACTCCGTTATTGTTTGGAAAAGATAATACGCCTTTACCATTTTCAGTGAAGGACTGCTTTACTGAATCAAATCAAATCTAGTTAGAGAGCTGAAAATATTTATTAAGGGTTTTGATAACTGGCAATCGGAGAACATCTATGACAGATYGTATTCAATACCGAGATTTCATTGCTTTAAAATTAAAAACAAAGGAGTGTTAGTGTATGTTACCCTAGCTGTAGTATCTCTACACAACGCATACAGAATATACAATAAAACTAGCAGCTCTGTTCCCATTAGAGAAACTGAAGTGAACTAAGAAGAGGGGCGGTAATTTGCATCAGTAATGACAGCCCATAGGCACCAAACAAGAGCCAATGGGACCAATAGAAATGTGACACCCAGATGGAGGATCTTATTAACAAGATGCTTGCAGTTTTCGAGGCGGATTTGAATGCGATCCAAAAACATTCAAAACTCTTTATTTGAAAAGCAAGCCGATCTCCAAGACGCAGAGCGGTAATATGAACTCATTCTTCTCTACTCAATATGAGCTCATTCTTCTTAATAACTGCAGAGAACATGTGAGGTTACCAGCAACCGGAGTGATGGAATAATATCACATTTTTATGAAGTTATTTTCACTTGCTTTCTGTACGGATACCTACCTTATGAAACAGATTTGTGCCATTAATCATGAAATCACCGACTCACAAAGCTGTGGGCTCTTCCACCGCAGCCTATATTTAATAAGTGTCTGGTGATTCTGCAGGGTAAATACAGTTAACCTGGACCTTTTCAACCAGAAAAAGATGGTCTTTAATTTTAATTCAAAATACCATCATGCAATAGGGGAAACAGGTTGTCTGAACATCTGTTAGCGCCTGAACAATGAGGGAGAAAGGAATTAGAAGGTTGTTTTTTCCCGTCAAAAAATAATTTTGCAATCTGTCACTTAATTCTCACAGTTTCAGAGGAGCAGACCACAGCTGGCAGTGTGCAAGGGCACAAAAGCTTTTCAACGATGAAATGCCTTTGAAATGTGAGCCAACAAGAGTCCATGGTTCAGTAGCTTTTAAGAATGATGATGATGGTGGACTGAGGACTTGCCTTTTACTGCTTAATGTGCTTTTCTTCTGACAGGTCACAGAAATGGTCTGGGCATCGCTTCCTCTCCCGGGTTCCAGAGTGATGTCCCACAGGTTGGCGTCACTGGGTCGTGCTCGGCTAAATGACATACCTTTTTTCGCTGTGGCTCTTTGAGGAACAACACAAACACACAAAACATCAATAGAAAGTTAGTCTCAGCGATGTCAACAGTCCGTTCACTGACCGTCCGATGGTGCATATAAAAAACTGAGCTGACCAATCACGGCTGAAATCATGAGCTCCAATCTGATTGGGTGGCACTGTGCGGCGCTTCCACTTGAATATAAATCATGTTTATACGGGATGGGGTTGATGCAATGAGCAATTCTGAGAGGAATTAATCAATAAATTTGTTAAATGTCATGAAATCTTTGTAAGATATTCTTACAAGAGAAACAAGCCGCAAACTGGACCAGACTGACTATGTAAATCTAACGGAAAGTAGACTAATCAAAGTTTAATGTGCATGTAAAAATGTGAGCACAAAGCAGCGCTTACAGCTGCCTCTAGGCAATATTGAAAGGGAGAAAACACATACACATGATAATGCAATAAACATTCATGTATATTATGATGAACAGTTTTCAATAGCAGCACTTAAAGTTTGCTATAGACGTTATAGACGTATAGACGTTATAGTGACGTTGACCTGTGCACTAGAAAGTTGAGGTGGAAAACGTTAACCTTTTATCTGACGGACTATATAGAATAGAATATAGAATATATTTAGAATATATACAAAGCATCTGCACTGCAAGCCTTCCCAGCTAACAGGACTCGGAACGTTGGCTAACATTGGCTAACATTCTCTCAAAGGTCTCCCAAAGTTATCAAGAGTTTCTTACAGTTACGTTAGTAAAATGTTTTTTAATGCTATGATAAACGTTTTAACGTTTAACGTTATATATCCCATATCAAAAATGTTATCCTTAAGTTGTCAGTAGAACGTTTTAAAAATGCTATAGAAAAACAGTTCAAAATAACGTTTTAATATTTTTGTTATGTATTGGAAACACTAGGGAGACGTCCTTACAACCTAAAATTGTGAGCTGGGTTTTTATCGCGTCTAATTGAACAGCAAGATTTAAAAACGAACAAAAAAATGATAATACATTACTGGCTGCAAAGGGGGGAATAATGGACAGATTCAAAACTGTGTCTGTAACCCAGTTGGAGGTCTCCTAGCATGGCACTCAGTTCTCCGTTTCATTAGCCAGTTCTGAATTTTGGCTCAGTCTTAGACACTATAATCCAATATAGAGCTATTAGACATTTAACAACATTGTGTTTATCAACGGTGGTGAGCGGGAGGAGCAGAAGCTTAGGAGAAATCGCCCCATCTCCTTCGGCCTGCTCTAAAACAACCACATGTCCACCATTCAGTCCTAACACAGAGCCAAATGCTTCTTTTCTTTATTCTGTCTCCTGGGTTTATCCACCAGCCAGACAGTTCTTTGGTCCCTCCTCTTCACTGATGGGACTCAGAGACCATGGAATCCTGCCACGTGAGCATCTCCCAGAAGTCTCGGGAAGTGCGGCCAGAGAGGAAACGGGTCACTGGGAAAAAACAGAATGAGCGCGGCTGACAGCGTCGTGACACACCGCATTATCCTCCCTCGACCTCTCATCCGTCTCTCTCTCTCTCTCTCCATTTCACACCAAGCACTTCAATTCTGCCGTAAAAACAACAGATTTGCACGGTGCGCATCTCAAACGCGATTCATTAGCAACGTGCACGAAGAGTCACCGTGCATTACAATGACAAATACAGATGTGCATTTAATGATTATTTCCCAGAATGCTTTGGGGGAGGCAACCACATATGTGGCTCTTTATTTGCTACTAAAGGATTAGTTCAACCAAAAAATGAAAATTCAGTCATCATTTACTCGCCCCCGAGCGGTTTCCAAACCCATAAGGTGTTTTATTGGTTTCTCTCCCATAAAGCACAAAATGAGAAATTTTGAGAAATGTACTCGTCACTTTTTGTCATGCGTTTACAACGAATGGGGACTAGAGCTTTTAAGCGTTCAAGAATTCAGTGATACTTAGCTGTAATACATGACATCAACCTGTACGTATATATCACGGCTGATATCAGTTCCTGTGTGCATGTAGATCCACGAGACAGTGAGTGTCTATAAAGCTCTGAGACTCAAGAGAAACAGAGCTGATCACTGACTAATCTTGACCCACTTTGCATTATTATCATCTTCAGGGCAGGCGTGCAATTTCCGAAGACTAGTAACGCCCTTGGTTGGATAATCCCATGTTTTAATTCCAGCGAAACAGAGAGAAACAATGAACGCTTGAAAGCAAATAAAAGACAGACAAAAAAGAAATTGTATTGAGGAAAAAGGGGGGCCAGAGAGAGAGTGACAGGAAGAAAGATATAAGGAGAGACACAGAGTTTGTGAGTGTGTTCTGTTTGGTCTGCCAGTGGAAGAAACACTCTATGCATGAGCGGCAAAAGAATTCAGCCAAATCTATAATGAGAATCTTGATGGAATAAATCTCCGACACAAAATCAAAGATAGAGGAATATTGATGTGGGGCAGCATGCCTGCCTGCCGAATAAAATACAAAACACCTTTGAAACATTAAAATAATATCTGTATACTTTAATGATGAGTTAAAAATGATCTACCACAACACGTTGATAATGAAAGGCATTAGTGTGACTAACAGAACTGAGTCACACAAAGTAAAATGGATTACTTTTATTTTGCAACAGCTTGTATCCTACTGTACTCTATGTGGTGTCAAATAAATGCAGGCCTGGTTATTTTCATTCATCATTTTCCAATTGAATTATTTTCAGTTGAGTATTAGAAAATATATCAAACTGAAAAAGACTAATTTGTTTATTTTGCAGTGAAGCAGGAGGTCAGTTGAACCCTTATTACCTGGATTACTGACTTCACAATAAAATCCGTTGTTTAATTACTACACACTTTTTATTTCATTTAATTCCACATTGGCATTCAGTCACAACCTCACAAAGTCCCCACAGCTTTAGCATGAACATCTCAGGCTTTCCCCTGCTGTAGAGCACAAGGCACTTCATAACAGCATGTGATGTTTGGTAGGTGTGTAAGCTAGTCTGTGTCCTCCGGGCAGACTTCAGATGAAATACCTGAGAGTGAAAGAGAGCAGATCTCTGAAGGGTTAACGACTTCACTAATTTTCAATCAGCGCGCAGATTATCTATCATAACCTCAGGGGTCTGAACTCAATCTTAGAGGGAGTAGTGAAGTGGGGCAGAGATCTTTCCTGGGATAAAATCAATCTCTTTGGGATACCAGCCTTCGCTTCACTTTGGCGCCAACACCTAAAGTGAATGTCCATTTGAGCCAGAGCTGGGGGCAAAGCAAACCCTATCAGAGCCCAATGAAGTGCTGCGTGGATATTCGGAGGTCGGTCAGATGGTATATAGGGGCTTCTGATGTACAGTGCCCTCCATAAGTAAAGGAAAAATTGCTTTGAGTCGAAAAGTCTTTTTTGACTAAAATATGAATATGAGACAAATGTGCAGAAAGTCATATTTTTGTACATTTTTCATTGCTTTTCTGTCAGAGTCAGTGCCCTCATCTTCATCTTGGATTATATGAGTTCTCACTCAAATGCAAGACTCAGACTGCAGAAGCAATGGACAGAACTGATACTGCACATTTCCTGCTTTTAATGTGCAAACAGATAATGCAACAGCACACAGCTGATCACTTGGAAACACAATTGTGAGTCAATTACCCCATTACTTTGGCTCACATCAGATGAATGTAAAAACAAACGAGTAAATCATGTGTGTTGAAACAGCCAAAATTGGGCAAACAGCCAATAACAAAATGTGACATGTTGTATTTTTGCCTCATATTCATCTTTTAATCGAAACGATATGTTGACTCACAGCAAAGAGAGCATTTTTTCTTTTCATTTTTACTGTCCCAATATTTGGGAGGACCCTGTATATCTCAGTACCTCAGATCTGCAACAGGGCTCCTCAGCGTCCAAAAATAACCCTCTTAAATCAGACTAATCAGTCTAAGTTAAAACCTTTCTGGAAGATGTAAAACCTCCCAAAATAAAACACTCTAAATTTAACAATACTTAGGGATTATGACAACTGGGTCACAATATGGGTCAGAATACAATTTACCTCATCAGCTCTGGTGGAAACATTTCTGCAGCTTCATTGGCTTTCGAAACGAATGCAAACAAACGGAAAAAAACCAACGTCGTTCGCGGAGAAAGAACGGTACCTTTAGTCAAACATGCTAATAAAACCAATTTTACTCAGTTAGGAGTTCCGCCTCGGTTGCCTTGAGTTGAGACTTATAACAACAGATTGCTCGGTGTGTTTTTGCACGATAGAGCTCTCTGTGTAATATGTTATTTCTGCCTAAAGGATTCGAGTGGTTATTAGGTATTTGTTTTCTTGCACCATTAAGTTGATGCATTATTTATGGGGGAGGAAGCCACACAAACAAAAGAATGTTAAAAAATAAATGCTGCCAAATAATTTCCCCATTATTTTTCTATTTATGGACGAGTGCCTTTGAAATTCCTCCGGTTGGAAAAGTGAATCGAGTCGGCGCAAGGTTATTACATTTCGGTAATCTGTACGGAGAGCCGGGCCGTTACGTTCTCTCGGCTACAAAGTGGCATGACTGTAGTGTCACATACTTCGTTACATTCCTGCTAAGCTTCTTGGGCATTTGACACATCTCTTGGCTCCATGACACACTTCTATTCCAAATGGGATGCTGTCATCTCAATCCCCAATATTCCGCACTTCATCTTATTTTGGCCCGACCCAAAGTTCCTTCCAGGAAAACAGTTGCCGTTTGTTTTGCCTTCTGAGAAAAGCGTATAATCCTGAACAGAGTAAATCCTATTTCTCAACATTGCATTATGTGTATGGACGTTTTTCATACTATATGGAGCAAGTAAAATTATCTAAATTATCTGGTTAGATCTACCAGAGATTTTCCCAAAAAAATATTACTGCACCAACACATTCTCTACTCTAAAGTCATGCATGATGCAGATGTAAGATCTACCAACCTTAGTATGAAATGTTCAACCGGTGAGGAACTTGACAGGAACACATAGAAGGTGGCAGTGTCTGTGGTCTTCAGTGGCTTCGAGGAGGTCTGAATAATAATGGCACCCCCGAGACGCAAACGCATGAACGTCGGGTTTCCTGGAGGAGAACGCAGGAGGTTTACAGTCCCAATCCTCTTCATATTCGAACCCGGAACCTGCCGTCCCAGTTCACCCTGCTGTGGAACCCGCCTCACCTTGCTATCCTGAGGAGCGCACTGAACGCTGGGACTGCGTCTGGTCTGGTAGTAAAGCTCTGCAACATTTCCTCTTTGATCACTTTTTTGCTCCCAGTTAGATCTTCCACCTCCAGGGCTGAACCACGCAGGCTCAGGCTTTAGGTGCACCAAGCAGAAGCCACCTTCTGCAGGAACCGAGCAGCTGCCCGTGACCTCCCAGGTTTCCCAGAAGGCATATGCAGTAACGCAAATACTCCCTCCTTCACTCTGCCCCGGGATGCTGTGGATAGGCCCTTCACCAACATCGCCCCTACTGCCAGTGGCGTAAAATAGCAGGTACAAGGCTGGTGCAGATGATCGAATTTGACGGGCCAGTATAAACGGCCGGATCCTGGGGCCAGTGTAGATCACATGCTGTGGTATAGCCTGTTCCAAAGACATGGGACCATAGCTGACATTTATGGCTGGCTGGCCACTCAGTCTGGTGAGGATGAAAGGTTGCCTCTGGACCCTCAGGCTGGAGTTCATGGAGTCCATCGAATCCTGACTGTCATCTCTGAGGAGAAGGTGGTCTCCATTGATGATCTGATAGTTCACAGTTGGAAGAACAGCAAGAGGGGACAAGGATCTGGAGTCTTCTGTCAACTCCACGACCTTCATTCCTGAACACAATGTGTCAAATTTAATTAGCACAACAGACATACTTATGACAATAATACAACGTTTATACAGTACATGTTTATTCTAGCTGTGTTCTGTACACATGGCCAAAAATAGCGATGGCCAAGCACCAAATGCAAGTAAAAATAATATAAACAGCACGTATAAGAAACCGTTACGTGTTAGCCAGTAACTTAAGAAATGCAATATAATACATGGTCTAAATTCAATTGTAAGAATGTATGTTTTCATCACATTATACACACTGCGGTTGTACATATCTTAGATGAATCTACATTATACAGGGCTGAAAAAAAAACCTTTCAGTCAAGCGCTCCATAAAACCAAAGGTTGCTTTCACAGAACATTATGCTTGGTAAATACGCGATCAAAATTGTTTTATCATTCCGCGCAGCTATACTTCACTCCCCGACAGCATTACTATAGCGCAGAGTCGTGTTTCGGGGAAGTCGTTCGCCATGCAGCGCTCCCTTCTTATTGATAGTCAGAGCAAAAAAAATAATGATTGGTCTAAAGCTGTCAGCCGAAACCCATCATTCTGCTGCAGTTTGAACTTCTCCCTGATGTGCTAGTATATAATCTTTTCAAAAAACATTTCCATAGATGTCAAGCCTGCAAAATCCTGCATTGCCATAGCAAAAAACAACATTCTGGGTGATTTTGTATAAAGCAACGCAGGGGGAGGCAAAAATGGTCAACATCACTCTGATCAGGTGTTCCGTGTGTCTGGACAAGCAGCCTGTCAAATCAGTCATCTGGGAGAGATGCTTAACCTTTCCCTTCTGACAGACGGCAGGGCTACACAACGCCTTCTGATTGCTAAAGTGCAGCACTGAAAGCTGACGGTTGATCCGGACATGCTGCGCGTTTTTGAACGAGTTTGTCAGATGCTGCTCTGTGTGACATGCTGATACATGCATGTGATTGCTGTTGTATTGTAATAAACCATCACAGCAATTTTCCAAAGAAATTAGACTTGGCCGTGTTTAATTATGCAAACTACTAATAACAAAAGTAAACAAAGAAAATGTTTGAATCAGTTTGAGGCGGTAACCCAGCAAACAAATTAAGATTATAAGAACGTTTCCCTAACGTTTCTGTTTTATTATTTTGAGGAACTTTCAAAACATCCTTTTTTATATGGTGTATTAACGTTATTGCTTGGTTATAAGAACATCATTCAAACATTTTGTTAAATCTTGAACTTTTTAAAATGTTCCACTAACAACTAAAGATTAACATTATTGATATCCGATCCATTAATATATGACGTTAAAAAAAGAACCTTCCTTGTCAGCTAGGAAGGCCGCAACAAGACTTGCAGTTATTCAAAAATTATGTGTTTTGCATCGTAACGTATTGTATTTTGCTAATACTTTAATGACAATTACGTCTATGTTACGAATTCACCAATACTCAAAGACTTGCTTACATTATATGGCATATTCAGTTCATGTACATTTACAGTAAAAAAGTAATTAGTCACTAATAAATCTTTACTGTTGTATTACGTTCGAAAGCTTTACTGTTACACATTATCTCTGTCTAACAGAGTCTATTAACCACATGAGCATTAATCTGTGTGATGAACTGTCCCACTGGCATCATTTTGACTTTACATGCAGTACACAAAACAAACTAGCAGTCAAATAAACTGTATTCGAATCTCAGCTGAGGAATCCCATGTGTTGAAGTAGGTTAATGGATGAGCCTAAGGGTAAACTGGACCAGTGTCACTGTAATGTCTAAGAACATTATAGGCCAAATGTGAGCGAGTTCACACAGCTCGAACCACGACAGAATGTCTGCATGACAAGAACATCTGCTGAAGTCTAAATTCTAAATGGTCACTAATATTATATTAGTATATGGTTCCTAAATTAGCAGTTCAAATGGCTCTTAATAAGGGTTTATTTATTATTATTATTACAAAAAAAATCAAAAACAACTGTAACCGTCCTTTAATATTTTTGATCTTCTAGTAATTTTCATTGTAGTGAATTACACTGTGGATTCAAAATACAACTAAAACCAAAATGGAAGGTATGGTTAATACAGTATTAATAGTTCATTTAAATGAAATTTACATTAAGCTTCTTAGCAAATGCCTAAGCACACTTAACATAAAATTAATTTTAACAAATTGCACATCTACAATTTGAGTATGCTAGTAACTCCAGCTGGATTTTTAGAATTAGAACAATTACAAAAAATTGAAATTGTTAAGCTTGCACACTGGTGCTGAAATCTATCTTTGCCTGCACATTTTCTGCATGTAAATGTTCATCTCAAAACCCCGCAGGCACCATCCTGGAGTGCATGTTTTCATGATGCCCAAAATGCTGCCTACGTACAGAAGACGACTCACTGGGTTTGGAAACTCATTTCAGTCTTTATACTAGTGGCCAAAAAGTTACCAACGCCAAGAGATCGAAGAGGAAGTTCTTACCTTCTGTACAAGATAGCCACAACGCAATAACCATAAGCAACATTGTTGTCGTCATGACGCACGCACAACGTTATCAAAGATTGAAACCTAATGGAGTTGTCCCTCTAATGCATTCCTAAAAATAAATAGCGTAAAGAAAAAAAACTCAAACAAGTTTCAAATCAAGAAAAACAAAATAAAGAAACGCTTGTGCACGGCAAAATAAAATCTGATGTCATGGTAAAGAACGGAAACGGTCTTTTTTCGTCACCGATAAGTTTGAAAAGATAACAAAACAAACATTTAAAAAGATGCGCTTCCCCGCGCGCCTCTGATTCCAGTGCTCACGTTCCCCCGAGTGGACACGATTACGCGCGTAATCCTCCGCAAATTAAATACATGTACGAGTCAAGCTGTGTTGAAACTCGCCCTCGCTGCCTGCTATGCTGTCCACTCTCACGGGGACAGATTACAGACAGCAACATTATTGACTTCACCTTGTGCATCATCAGTTTCTCTGGAAATTTCCCAAAGCGACGTTCAATGATGCGCAAGCTACCCTGACTACATCATGTTTTGTTTCCAAAGCGCAACCAATTGTTAAAACTAATATTTGAAAATGTATAACATAATGTATAACTAACAACAACCAGCATTAAGCATTACCTAGAATAAAGCATTATTAGGCTGTTCAGGGTGTGGTAATGCAAATATCCAACTCACGGTACAGCACAAAAAGGAAATAAATGACTAAACACACACTGCGGCCACATCATTGCTCAAGAAGTACAACTTCAAGCACAGATCGCCCACAAACACTTTTAACTTCACCGGCATTTAGTGGAGCAGCGCTAAAGCGTCCCCTGTTGACGACCAAACAATCATGATAAGCAAAATCTAGATTCACACTTTCACGAGCGAAGTGGAAATTGTAATCCAGTAAACACACTTTGCCAAGTAAAAATGAACATGAGTTTGAGATGTTGAATAAATAAAACACGACGCCAAATGATATGTTTGCAAATATTACTCCTCTTAGTCATACTGTAAAGTGAAGTATCCTTATCATTATGACACGTTGGGTTTATATTCCCAATGCATATAGGCTAAACGTCCCACTTTATATTCAAAGTCAGCGCGAACGACCAAACTCAGTGTGATTTCTGACTATAGAAGAACTCAATAAATAGCCTCATCAATCTCCTGCCAGTCAGAATACACAGTATGACCCGTACCTTTGCCGCTCTGTACTGCCTGCTCTAACGAAGCATGGTTTTATGTTCTGATAAGTGCCACAAATTCCTCCACAAGGACACACACAGTAGCAACCTTTAATGCAGAAGCTAAATCAAAGGCCTGCCCATTCCAAATACAGTTTGAAAACCATTTTAAAAGTGAATGCCCTCGTGTGAAGGTCTTACACAGTGCTTGCCTTTTACAATGATAAACAAAGAGTTTATCATGCATGCCAGAGATGCATGTGTGCTTTTACAGTACACACCCTGAAATGTATATAAAGATACGGTAGGAAGTCAAGTGTATGTTTTAGATGCTGTGACTGTCACCATTTGGCCTCTTCACCCCGCACAATTGTGCTGGGTAAATCCCAGCACAATGTGTGAAATTGTAGAGATCTCTCGTGAAACGCATGTGAGACGAATGGAGTCTATTTCTCAGGAGAACAATCTAAGAAGCACAAAACTTCTAGAAGTAGGGAAAAAAATCCTCTTTGCTCTCCATTTAATCTCATCGCGGTCTTGGCGAAACAACTGCGATCTCATCTGCCACCCATGCGCACACGTACGATAATTACATCAGGAACAGAGAAAATGTTGTTTAGACATTTGACAGCACGTCACACTGCAGGACGACGCCGTCACTGCTGGAAATAGCATGTCAATTACTCACATGCAGGTGTTTCAGCAGGTCTCCCAAATCAACAAGGAGACCCTGGCAGCGGTGCAGCCTAAGCTGGAAACAAACGCGAGTGCTTTGGTAAATGAATTTCCCCGTGGCCTAGTTTACATGGCATCATCATATCTGCCCCATCTGCTCAGATGTCCAGATGTTAGCCGTGTCAGATAGACCACAGTCATGAACTGTGGTACTCAAAGGTGAACAGCGGCTTAAGAGCAATAATAGGAAATGTCGGTCAGTAATTGACCCTCTAGTGATTCTGACCCGTTTCCACAACTCGTTCCATTAAGAATTTTGTTTCACGTGAATGCGGCGCATCGCATTTTGCGGTGCATGAGCCGCACAACGCGCCTACAATTTACTTGAGCTTTTCCCCGGCAGATCACGCAATGATGGGTTGCCACAGTAACACAGAATGACAGTAAACCTACTTAGAGAATGAAATACACTACGCTGACCATGTGTATCTCAATCTCGCTCACCCCGTGACTGATCTGAGGTTGCTAAACGATTACCCACCCTTCACATATAAATCAAAATCCCAAATGTCACTATCAATGCACAGCGTAATGAGTAACGTTTGCTTTATTTACATTAAAATGATTTGCTACATAAAAGACAGATGGGGCAGAATTTGTTTTTTTTAAAACCAAGCCACCGTTCCACTCCTTTCAATTAGAGTAACAGAATATTTACAATGCCAGTCGTGTGCTATAATAACAAGCTCAAATTTATTAATTACCCACAATCCTCTAAGTTTAACGATTTTAAGTTCTAAGTTTAAGTTCACCCAAAAATGAAGAAGCTTTTTCAATACAATGTAAGTGGATGGCGACTACAGACACCCTTGGTCACCATTTTCTTTCATTTTATGGATAAAGCAGCTTAAATGTTCTGCTAGATTTTGCATTCCGCACAATAAATAAAGCCATATATAGTAGAACCGCATCAGGGTGAATAAACGACGACAGATTTTTCATTTTTGGGTGAAATATCCCTTTAAAAGCACCCAAGGTGGATGACTGAGCTGAAGTCATGAAGATTTTATCACTTTAGTAAACATAGCAATAGTTCACAGTACGTCCATCTATGCCCTGGAAACCCCCGGAAAAGTGGGCAGGGAGCGTTTGGAAGCCTCGGATGTGGTCGTCAAAACCTTTGTGACGTTGATCTATGAATAAAGTTGAGCAGAGGCGCTCTCCCCAAGTGTGAACTGAATTTCTGCGCAGGTGATGAATGAATGCACTCCGCAGTGCGTGTCGTGGATGTATATCACTCTGCTCCCTACAGGATGGAGAGATAAGTTACTGCTAACCTGCAATGTCATTCCACACCTTCCCTTAGGAAGCCGAGGGGTCACGTGCCCCTCTGACATCGACATTGTTTGCTATAAATTTGCTGAAAGTTATTCTACTTCTCCCCCCACATAAAGGTCAGTCCTGCATATTCCCATTCAAACTTTATGTGGCATGAGGCAGGTGCCTCACTTCTAAGTAGAACAGAAGGTCTATGATAACAGGTAGCAGTGAACATCAACTGCAGACAAAGCCTGAAGCACTGCTTTTACTGTATGCAGTGTACGACCATTCAAAATTAATGGCGAGTGTCAGCACCAACACTGTGGTCCACGGAAGGTTCTTCCTTTGCGGACGACTTGGCTGGATGCAGCCTTCAGCCTACAAATACCAAACCGTCAAAAGGCATTCACGAAGACGATGACAAATGCGCATCATTACGCCTGACCCTGACCCTTCCAATGAGTCACCTACTGTTGAGCACACCTCCGTCATTCAGGGGTCGGTAAGACACTGTTTTCTTGAAAAAGGAGCTGCTTTAGAGCTTCTGAAATATTCACGAAAGGAGCAGGAAGATGAATAGGCTCCCGTGTCCCCGCTCAGGGCTCTTGTTAAAAGAAGGCGTTGATCGAGAGGTCAAAGCCGGACAGAATTTTAAACATCCATTGGCCCACGGCCCACGGGATCATTACAGCTCATTCCTGAATGGAAGGAGAGGCGAGCCAAGACCAAGAGAAGCCGAGCGCTGTGATATACGAGCATAATCATTTTTCGCTCTGCCTTTTTTTTTCTCTGGGCACGGCTGGCCCACACTTCATCGTCTTCCTGCATTTCAGCACCCTGTTCCGCTGAAACTCCTGCAGCAAGCTGAGCCACTTTCCCTGCCTGAACGCTCGTTTTTTTAAAGGGACAGTTTCGAATGAAACAGAAGCGAACCAAAAAAAATTGTCTTTGATTACTCATTCCCGAGTCCCTCCAAACCTGTTCGCTGTTATTTTGTCCCAGGAAGGCAAAGCTAGATTTGTCATTTCATTTTTTTTACTTTTAATGAGGCACAATTAAAATGTCACATAAAAGTAGTCCATATAATTTGTGCAATATACATCTAATTGTCTATAGCCATACAATATGTTTGTGTAAAGATACAAAATAATATTAATTTATTATTGGCTGATGATCATGGCATCAGTTCCATTGTTAATTATGAATGAGGGCTAGATACTTCAGTTCCTCACACACAGCAAACAGACTGTATGGATTTAGAAGATGTGTCATGAGTCATGAATTACATTTTTGGTGTGATTTCATTGCCAGATTTTGAACCATAGGTTACAGGGTTGAAATGACAAGAGTGTGAGAAAACATTATTTAAAATCTTGTTGTGAAGTAGTTTTAAATCATGATGTTGTGTACTAAAAACTTTGTTAAAATTTGACTATGTGAGCAACATCAGTTTGACGCAAACAGGCAGACAGCTAAGAAGGGAACAAGATCAAAATGTGTAAAATGCTGCACATACTGGCAGAGGGATAAAGTTGAAATTATCTTCGCCCACAACATAAAAATCCACAGATTTCAGATATGATTCCTTTGTTTTTTATACCATATTTCATTTTTGACACTATAATAAAAAAATTACTATACAGGAAAAATTTTCTGTACAACACGTTTTTTATTTGCAATAAAAGACAAGGCCCTACGCGTATGCTAACGAGATTATACGACGATTTGTTTACAAATTAACCCCAGTTTTCTCTCATTTTATTCACAATCGTTTTATTTCAGCCAGCATGATACCTTAACCTTGACGACATACTTTTTAAATTAAAAAAAACGTAACAACGATATTCAACAACTGACATCAAAAAGTAAACAATATAACCATTCGTTAATCGTGCACGGTAAGATGCTGTGAAAACGCAGCACTAACCCAATATTACAAACTCTCACACTGGCTTCATGCAGAGCAATCTGTCAAACTCACTGTTTAGCTCAGAAACTACAATGACACAAATACGACTCACCTTACACATGATTTCTGGGAAGATACTGAGGTAACTACCGCCATCTTCAGGTGGGTCGCGGTGTTGAACTATCTGGGCGATGATATGCCATGAAAATGCGAAGCGCAGTCTTGAAAAATATCACATTTATTTTCATAGAAAATGTATATTTTACACAGCTCTACACATGCACATACACACGACAGTCCATATCAGTAAATACAGACCAGCGGTTTCCTTTTTCTCTTTAATTCACGGAGCGAGCACAGGATTGCAGACTTGAGCATTTTTTGAAGACACCATGAGGAACGCTTACACCGTTGAATATTAAATCTTAAAGCACTAAAAAAAGTCCGAAAATCTGTAAATTAAGTATAAACATTTACAAATTATCTACAAATGGATTAAAGTACAAAAGAGTAACCGAGAAATGAACAGAGCAATAAGCGTCCAGTCACAACCGAACACCATTCATGGATTCATGATCATTATAGAGATATTTCTGTTAAATGAAAATATATTTAATCTCTTTTTTATGTATTTATTTTTCATCTTTTGGCAAAATGATTGCAAGCTATACAGACAGACAGCTAAACATTTCGTACATTCCTTTGACCGAACCATGTTTTTAACTGGAACCATGTGACTTTCTTAAACAAGAAAAAAATCCATTCACCTCAATTGAATGTCATATTTTTTAATGAAAATGCTTAAATAGAATACTTTAATACTTTTTAGATTATCTTTTTCAAATAAAAAACGTTGCAAACAGCACACACAGCGTTTACCCTGACTTAAACCATTCAAGAGTGCGAACCATCTAAACGCATTATTGTTAGACGCCACCAGATGTCGGCTCAACCTCACGTTTACAGTCGCAGGACAAAATGTTTCGTACTAATGCGAGAGATTTGGCCCTTCGTGTAAACGACTAGATTATAGCTTGAGACAACTGAGCCATCACAGGTAGTTTTTGCCTGAGGGAATTTTTCAACCTGTATCTTGGTAGCTAAAAATACACGGTATAGTATGGACCATTACTGGGAGTTTGTGTCTACCGAAGCAAACCAAGACCTCAGGAAAAACAGCGAATGATAACAGCAGCAAGAATATGTCATGCAGGCCTAGAGATGCTGTTCTCAGAACCAGCCTGAATGAAGCACGTGTACCAGTTTTGAGGAGATACCGAGACACCATCTTTGCTTAAACATTCCTTGAGAAGACCTCACCACCCTCATTACCTTCAGAAAGGAACAGGAAACACCTTGGAATTAGCAGCACATCACGTAATCACAAACGTCAGAACAACATTTGTCCCTTTTCAGTTCAAGGGTTGCACGAAACATGGATGCAAAGGGGACACACATACACACACACAACCCAGCTAACAAGTTTAGGTAGTAGGAACGTTTTCCTAACGTTTCCATTAAGTCAGGAACTTTCAAAACATTCAGTTTTTTAGATGTTCTCTTAACGTTACGGTTTGGTTATAAGAACGTTATTCAAACTTATATAATTCTGTAACCTTTTTAAAACATTTTACTAACAACTTAAGAATAACGTTTTTGGATTTAGGATATATAAAGGCAAAAAAAAATTCTACTGACATTACTGCGAGAATGTTTTTGATAACTTTGAGAGAACATGACCCAATGTTCTGAGAACGTTCCTTGTTAGCTGGGGAGTCATTCACCGGAAAACACACACCGATTGTGCATTGGAAAGGCAAACACATAAACTGTATTTTTAAAACGTCGTTCTCGTGGTGAACACAGAAAGATCTTCGAGCAAGCAGATGGGGAATACTTGGCAAAGACTTGTGCGGCTCCATCAGATTTACCGTGGGTAAAATATCACGTTATACTGAGCTGAGATGAAGGCCACAGCACTGTTTAAAAGGATTTGCTTATTGGCACCTTCTTGCACCCTGCCCATCTTTCAATAAACTCTTTTCAATGGTAATATATCAGATCAAATGAAATGCAAAGAATTGATTGTGGTCCTTTTGTGTATTGGACTAATGCACTTGATATGGTCTGGAGGTTTATACTGTAGCAATCGTTTACTGCCATTGCACTGATCGTGTCAGGCCCCATTTGAAGCCTTTAATACGCTTTTTTTTTTAAATCACCAAGTGGTTGTTGCTACACCATAACAAACATTAAAATCTGTTAAACGTTTTCTTTTAAAATCCAGCACTTTGATTTGGTGTATGGAAAGAATGGGATTGTAATGGAAACAATGCAATTATTAATAACATCTCTTTGCCCTTAAATATATGTATCACAGTATGGACAGATGAGGTTTCATTCTGACGGCGAATTTCATCTGGAAATGCTAATATTTCATCACATATACGTGGCATGTTAACGTGAAAGCCATTTAGATTCATTTTTTTGTGAGGAAAAAATCACTGTCGACTCCACTGACACATGGTGAGGTTGGCGGCTTCTCTTACGAGAGACAGATTGGTATGATTTTGTAGCCACACGAATTGGAAATCAGACTCGGAGACTTTTACTTTGAGAATTTTTTGAGCAGTTTCTTCCCTTTAGAAAGCAATCCTTTTTTCTTTTTGGATGTCAGGTCTCGGGGGCGCCTGGCAGGGCTCAGCGGCCTGACCGGACCAACAGGAAGCAAGGGACGCACGGTGGGAGAAGCTGGTCTTCCAGGGGCCGGAGCTGGGACTGTGCTCTCCATAGGCACCTAATGAAACATCCATGGGGAGGAGAAAATTGTGGGATATTACACAGCAAGCCCATCACATGCCTTCTGCTTTATTTAACACGTAACACACAGTCCAGCTCAGCTGCATGGGAAGTTGTATTCCGAGTCAGAACTACAATGTACCAGCAAAAATGGCATTTTTCTGCACTACACAGATGGAAACTCTAGAGAAAAGGCGTCGAAATGAATTCAGGTCCAAAATGAGCTTTCATCAAGTGATGAAAATGAGGTAAAATCACATGTTTTAAAAGATGTCAAATATAGTTTCTTTCCTCTTAGAATACCATGTGGCAACACATGTGGACAATTCCTTCCATTAAGCCACCAAAACTAAAATACAAAAAACACAATCAAAATGTGACAGATACCGTTTTACTTTCAGAGAGACTAGCTCATTTCATAATGGTGCAAGTGACCTCTGCCGCTTGTCACTTGATGACCAGTATGGCATAAAGTTAATTTTGGACCCTGATTATTTGACCCAAACTCTTCTTAACAGCTAATCTGCAAGATATCGTTAAAAACAAATGAGACTGCTACCAAAAATACTGTTTAATTTAATTTGTGTTTGACTGTTGTCAAGGGAGGGAGAATTGAATTTTATAATACAAGCACCGAAACAGACAGGAAAGCATACACACTGCACACAATACACATCAAACCAACTGCAGATACCACATTAGTCCAATGCACTGGCATGTTTAGCAGAAAAGTCTGTTTGGACAGATAGAAATCCAAATGTTTTTAAAAGCTGTAGTAAATTATTAGATCATTCGTAAAGATGCACTAAGCAATCTAAAACAGTACTTCTGACTTAACATAATTACATTCACATAATATAAAATTATATTATACACTACATGGGGCCACCATGTCGAGATCACATGACAGCCGGAAACAGCCTGAATATTATACACTTTCAGTGGAATTAATTAATCATGTGTGACTAATATACCAGAAAATAAATCGGAACCAGTTAATTATAGTATATAAATATTTAAGTCCAAAACCAGTGTTTGGTCAGCCAGCAAAAACATAAAAATATCTTAGTGCACCTTTATACAAACCTTACTTTTGGATGGCTGTTATATCATTCTTGTTGAACTCAGGTGTGTTGTTTGTACATAGAAAGGCAATATAATAGTTTCCAAAAGATATCATTTGTTTGTCTGTAAAAAATGTAAACATCTGCATATAAGCTCTGCATGAGACTGTTGACCGGTATCCCCAGTTGCTCAACTTACAAATGCAAGACAAGAGTCTGTTAGGGTGCGAAATTAATATTCCTCAGGTTTTTTTTACGGGAAACAAATATTTGAAAGCTATGACATCATTAAATCTACACATCAAATATGAGGAGAAAACAACAACAACAGCACATACACAAATGAACAGATACACTAAATGTCCGCTAGCAAACATACATGTTTGTTTCAGTTCATTTATTTCGATTGATTAATTACAGGATGAATGCGTCCATTTTAGTCTCTCTGGAAGAGATGGAATGAGCAATATTTCTATGTACCGCTAGTTTATATGATCTGAAAAATAGAGTTTTGACGATGTGCAATATACAAAAAGAAACAAAGCCTCTTTGAAGATATACAACACTTTAAGTAATGTGTCTTACTTTTATATAAAAGATATTAGGTCTGTTCTCCAAAAACAGGCATGCGTCTCTCGGGATGGCAACCTATGTGAGTTTCCAAATCAGTCTTTTAATAGGGTCACAAATCACGAGCCACAGACCCTATGGACCTCACAAAGCACTTTGACTAACGCTCACAGTCTCACTTAGTAGAATATTAGGATTCAGTGCAAAGTTGCTTTATGCTGCTATTCATAGTCCAGTAGCAGGATCGGAATTTGGCCTTTTCCCCCACGGTCCTCTGACGGCGCTCTACGAGCATTCGCTCTTATAATAAGAGTCGTGTTCGCACCTCTGTGCCTCTACGCTCTGAAACGCTCAGTTTTTTAGCGGGCTTTGCTTCTCCCTTTCCTACAGCAAGAAAGGTTGAGCTGGAAACCACCACCACGGTCACAAAACGAAAAAAAAAAACAAGCACGAATAAAAACACACAGAGACGGCGAGTGGACCGAAAACTCAAACGCAAGATGAATGACACAGGGTCTAGCGTTGAGAACGGCGATGATGTACCCGTTTGGCCTCTGGGCGCTGTGTCTGTGCCGGATTTGGCTCGTCCTGACCGTGGTGGGATGTAGTGTCCGTCAGATAGACCTCCACATCATCAGGCACTTCTTCTAGAAAATTGGATGGAACCAAGCCTCGATGTCCGTTAAGCTCACCCTGGAAGAATGAATAAAGCCGGAAGCGTGAACTAGCGCTGCAGGCTCAGCACATAATGGTGTAGGCTGTCAGCACAGCGAGGAAACTTACATAATAGAAGCCGTCTTCATCTATATCCCCAAAAACAGCAATGATGTCGCCAGCACAGAACGTCAATTCGGCCTGGATGAGAAAGCACATATTCAGCAACTATAAACAAGCCCATTCAGCAGATCGAAAACCTGAGGATGCATAAATACATATATATTTGAGCGTGTGCGTTTCAGACCTCGACATCTACATTTGGGGAGCTCTCTCTGGGGTCGTAATCGTAAAGGGCTACCATCCTTCTTGTGGCCACAGGGTGGCGTCCTCTCCTATTTTGTTCTGTTTCGGAGGAGTAGAGAATCAATTTTCTGTGAAAGACTGGCCGTGTTTAAATGGCATATGAACAAACTACTCATACGGTTTCTATAGTATGATGTATGAATACTAGGTACAACATACATATTTTCTGATATGTCCCACAATGCAATGTGATTATTAACCACAATTTTTACCATCTGTATTGATTCATTATTTGATGGAACTGATGGAGACGATAATTGGACACCACTTACAAAATTAACATGCAAATTAAAGAAGTCATGTGACAATTTAACAATGTAACATTAACACTATACATATTGTAAATTCGTCATTTTTTAAACAGTTCACTGTAGGTAGCAGTGAAACAGAAAACACTTGCCTATTCTATCCACAGGTGTGTTGAGTGGGAGAAATCCCTGTTTCATAAGTTGCTCCATGGTCTCATCATCCTCAGCACGGATCTCGGACACCATGTTACACGGAATCAGTCCACACCTGCCTCTGATCTCCCCACGATAAAAGCCATCATTGTCCTTATCCCCATACACCTTAGACAGAGAAAAGAGAGGAATGCTATAATAACAGGATGGAATAAAATGGAATAACAGTATGGAATAGAATCAAACAACAGAATGGAATAGAATGACATGACAGAATGGAACAGAGTAGAACAACAGAATGGAAAAGAATAAGACAACAGAATGGAACAGAATAGAACAATAGAAGGGAATAGAATTAAACAACAGAATGGAACAACAGGATGGAATAAAATGGAACAACAAGATGGATTAGAATAAAACAACAGAATGGAATAGAATGGGACACATAATTTAACCCCGTCTGGGTTGCACCTTGATAATCTGTCCCTCCTTAAAAGGCAATTCCTCATCAGCTGCATCAGGATTGGGGGACATGGACAGAGGGTCGTAATCGAACAGCGCTACGAAGATTCGAAATGAATCCTCCTGCTCAGACTCATCGTAGTATGTAGGAGAGCGCCGGCTTCGGTCCCTATAGCCATCTGAGACAGGGGAAAGGTAAAAAAAAGACACGTCTAATGGACAGATTGTAATTGCCACAGACAGTGACAGCAATTGCCCTGCAGTGTTACATGCTGTACTTCACCAAATCTAAATCTTGTATCATTTGTGTAATTATTACACATGCAGGTTTTATGAGCTTGAAGGCAGAATTTATGGAATATTTGTACTTCCGTCTGTCACAGGACTGTTCATTTATCTTTTGGAGACATGTTGATGGTGGGCATACAAACATCCAAGGACAGGCATACAGTGATCTCAAATGAGGATATTGAGAGTAGACAGTTGCATGCGATACAGACCAATGGAGCGGGTGTGTGTTTAAATCTCCTCTTCATACTTGCACTGTAGACAATCCATTTATTTGCAAAACACGTTTTCGGGTGGGTTGCAGAAAACAGATATTTTTACAGTAACATGATGATTATGATGCGTGTCACTTTTGCATATGCGTGTGTGTGTGTTTGCCTGCGTGTGGGTGGGTGTGTGGTGATTGGCAGTGAAATACCCATATGGCAGCCAATTACAGATGAGCAGCAAGCCAAACATGAAGGTCTTTGCTGAGAGCTTGACAGGCGCACACACAGACAGAGCGAGACAGTGTGAAGCAGACACAGTCTGAGCTACTGTAACCATGCAGAGATGTGGATCTGATCAAGACCCATCTGATTATGGAGCTGATTATCTCAGGATAAACCTACACCTGTTTCCCTTTGTCCCCGTTGCATGTACGGAGCTGAGCCTGACTGCGATTCCAACCTGACTGCCTTCTCAAAGGAACATTGAATTTCTCAGAAGTCGCTCAGGATTAAAGGAGATCTCAGTTACATTTCATTTAAGAATTACGTTTGTGTCAGAGTGATCAGAAACATGAGAAATTGTAGCGGTAGAATTATAGAACTACAAAACCATGATATGACAGATAAGTTGGTCTTGGAAGAATTGAATAAGAAATGTTGAAGTCCTGACTTTTGATTGCTGACTTTGTTATAAACTGTGCACAGATTTGCCAAGATAACAATGTTGAGATCTCCCAAAATCTTTCTCATAGTAAAAAAATTTGTAAAACTGGAGACCTATGCCAATGTCTTAATTCAATCTTCAATCTCATTGCTATATAAGAGAAACTAATGAAAAAATTAATGAGTTTTCATTGCTGTAATGATTGCTGTATCCTCCTGTCAGGATGTTGAAATGGTACCCGTTTACAGATTCTGTGGCATTCGTTCGACATCAGATGCCGCCCACTTTTACAGTACCATTCGGTCATGCATGGCCAAAGTAAAAGTATGATTGGTCAGGTTGAAAAGAGAAGGGGGTTGGCAGGCATCCATTGGTGGGTCAGTGCAAGAGGGAGGAGCATTCTTTGTGCAAACATGATGCCATTGGCTGTCTCACAGTCTGTGTGGAGGCATAACGCAAGCTTCCATCTTGGTGCAGTCCTGTGTTTCATGCGTTTGGATTCACTTTGGCATTGCACTTCTTTTTGGGACTTGCTCTAATTATGCTTTGGTGGCACAAGGGAGCTGCAACGTACCATAAGGAGGCCTGCGTCCCCCGTACCTCCGAGAGGACCAGGTTCTGTGTCGTGCTACACTGCCATAGTAAACATCCTCCTTGACCGGAGAGAAGTTCCCCTCACTGTTATTCTCAGTGGTTATTTCTGAGGGAAACACCAATCAGAGAGCCATTATTCTGCCCAACCCAACCAGCCACCTCAGGGACATCAACATGGCGGCGCTGTTTGACTGCTCTGATATTTCTGAATGTTGTTCTGCAAGTTGACTGTCCTTTATTGCAGAGATCTGAAACGCTAGCATCACTATGGGACACTTTATGCTAGATTTAAAGATTCAAAGACTGTTGCATAAATTAAAAATTAAATTAAAGAAGGTTATAATGGCTGAAAGCAACAGGACATGGTTATGGCTGAACACACGGTGGTGACTGGCACACATTGACAAGCTTATGGACGTTTAACACTTTGATGGAACAGTTTTCATTTCAACAGACATTTTCATTCCTGTTTGGGTAAACTGATTCTCCAACAGAAAACTTGTACAGCAGGATATTTATGAGACCACAACGAAAATCGGAGGACAGAATACAATAGCCCTGGTCACCGAATCCTGCGTCTTAGTGAAAGAGCACTGACCAATGGATGGGACGGTGAGGGGTCGACGCTGAGGTTGAGGACTTCTGTGAGGCGGCTTCCGATATGATTCCCTATCCAGTTGACCTGAAGACTGAGTGCTTCCTCCGGTCTGGAATCAGAAAAGAAACCAAACTGTTCAAACCCATGCTGAACCAGACATTATCTAGATGTTGTGACATGTGATGCAGTGAATTGTGGGATACCTTGAGTGCATTGTGGGAGTTTCTTCGCCTGCCTTCATCATGTTGCATCTCTGAATACAGCTCCTCCTCATCTTCCTCCATGATGTCGGAGAGATCCGAGCCTCGGCTGCTCTCAGTCTGGTACTCTTCACTGTGACTGTAATGAGACTGTGGAAGGCCGATTGTGAGGAGACACAACAACAAAAGCTAAGCTAATACCACAGACCAATGAAATACAACACACCACCCATGACATTTGCCTCTTAATCCTGTTATTGTCTGGTAAGGCAATCACTTATACTGCCATACCTGCCTGCCCAGCTCTGAGCCCCTGAGGAAGTCATCCATAGATGCTCCTCTTCTGCGGGCCTGATAGCTTTCCTCATCCTCTTCCTCATCTGAATTCTGAGAGTAAAATCCCTGGCTTCTCCTCTCCATCTAAATATATTAAAGTACTTTCAGAAATCTTAATAGCCTGTACCAAACCTAGTGAGCTGCCTACAGATGCCTACAGTGGCATCATCGAGAGGGAAGAAGGCTGTTCCAAAAGGTAGATAACTTAATTTTGTTGCTTCTTAATCTTGTTTTAGCCAACGGTCTGTTACCTTCACTGACAGCAATTTAAATGTTTAATTATTATATGTATTTTTGATGCATGATTAGAGAGATATGTTGATGAATGCATTTTTCATTTAAAACTGAAAAGTCTTGTTGTAAGTATTACAAACATGCAAACTCTTTAAAAATCAACTGCAAGTCTAGCAATTGACAACTAGCTATTACGACCTGATGAAACTAATGAAATAATTCATTCCAAATCAGTCCCGTATGGGGTTCCATTTAAATCGGAACTGCTGGCTTGAAAGCCAGTTGCCTACAGTTTGTAGGCAGTAGGCAGCGAGCTCACTAAGTTTTGGAACAGAGCTAATGTGATCTGTCAGTTATGCTGAGGTTAAGCAGGATGTGTGTCAGGATATCTAATCTGCAGTATGTCTGTTCAATTCATTTCAAAGAATACTAGATTTTTAGGAAAATTGTAGCCTCTTATGATGTAATAACTATGTACTACATAACATGTTTTTTTTCTATGACTCACCCGTCCACTCTCTGCAGCCACTCTCTGAGCTGCCTCTCTTGCGATAGCCTTGGCCACAGTATCAGGGATGAGGGTACCCCTGGGCTGAGGGAGAATCCTTTGCGGTGATGGAGACCGACGGTTTGGGCAGGGTGGGGCATCCAGGGTGTGTCCATGTGGCAGGCCTGATGGGGAGGATCCTGGCTCCCATGGCTGAGGTGGGCCCCCTCCATGATGATGCATTCCTGGGCCTGGCTCTTTGGTTTCCAGCTCTCTGGCACTTAGTGGTCTTTGAGATTGGGGAAGGGGCAGCTGGGGAATATGAGGCTGGGGCATAGGGATGGTCGGTTGAGGTTGGAGCATAGGAATAGATGGCTGGGGTTGGGGCATGGGCATAGGCGGTTGGGGCTGGGGCATCGGGAGAGCAGGTTGGGGCATCGGTAGGGCAGGTTGGGGCTGGGGCATTGGGAGGGCGGGTTGCGGTTGGGGCATTGGAAGAGCGGGTTGGGGCTGGGGCATTGGAAGGGCAGGTTGGGGCTGGGGCATTGGGAGGGCAGGTTGGTGCTGGGGCATTGGGAGGGCAGGTTGGTGCTGGGGCATTGGGAGGGCAGGTTGGGTTTGAGCAACGGGGTGTGGGGGTAAAGACTGATGGTGGGGTGGAGAAGGTTGTGTTGCATGGGGCATTCGGTGGGGATGCAGGTGAGGAGGGGGCTGGTTTGGACGAACAGGAAGTGGCTGAAGGTGAGCAGGAGGTCGGGCTCCAGGATGAGGTGGGAGGGGTTGGATATGGGGCAGGGCAGTGGGATGGGGAGGTAAGGTTCGGGAGTGCTGCGGAAGAGGGGTCTGGATGTGGTGAGGAAGAGGGAGGGTTTTAGCAAGAGGCACCAGCAGGTGGTTAGGAATGACGGCGACATGGGAGTCTTGAGATTCCCCTTGTGCTGATAAAGTCCTCACGATAACCTCACGGGCCTCCAAACACTGGAGCCGGTTTAGCTCTACAGACACATAGTCTGCCAGTGGATACAACACCTCAGCAATCTGAAACCAGCAGTGGAGCATTAGCATTATTCAGCTAGCATTAGCATGGAGCATTAGCCTTAGATTCAATTAAGATTTAATTCCAATCTTAAACCTCAGTATTGGTAAACTTCCTCCACCATTAGGAAATAATAGCAACATAGCAATATACTTTCTGAGCAATTATGATAGTTGCCTTGAAGC
This sequence comes from Botia almorhae, assembly GCA_036877575.1. Taxonomy (NCBI): domain Eukaryota; kingdom Metazoa; phylum Chordata; class Actinopteri; order Cypriniformes; family Botiidae; genus Botia; species Botia almorhae. Next base: position 30,793 of record JAZGTJ010002061.1, read on the forward strand.
TAATTATAAAGACGTAAGTTCAACGCGAAACCTCTACAAATTTAAAGATGTAGAGAAACAATTATGGGAATACATTGTATGGAGAAAGTAACAAAAGATTCAAAATTTAAACACAGTTGGGAACTGCTTACAATAGTATTATGACATTGACTAATGATAAAAATGGAATCTCTTTCTTTTAATTTGACATGTACTAGCTAAATGGGGGAGTTTCAATTCTTGACTTACATGTTTTTTTTAAATATACATACAATAGACAGAGAACCATCCTTATCCATCACTCTAAAACATCAGAAAAGTTGAGTTCAACAGATGCCTCAGTGTTTGCAATCACCCTGCTCCACCAACAGAGGTCACTGGTGTCACTTTTGGACAGAATTAGGTCTTGATGACCCTTATTCAGCCTCTGTGCAGTCAAGAACTCCTCTATGACAGAAACATCACCAGATCTGACAGCTGTTGCATGCATGTCCTTACCCTCTGACCCTTAGTGCACACTGCGTAGCCGATGACGTTTGCACCATTGGAGGTTCCCATAGCCGTCAAAGAAGGAGGTTTCCAGTGGACCTGGACCACCCCTGGGGCGTGACCGCACTGGACCTGCACCTCCTGTGGTGGCAGAGGGGGCCCTAGGGGAGGGGCAATAACTACAGCCAATTCGTTTCAGCAACACAACTTATAATGTCTTTGCGATGATATTCAAATCATTGAATCGCTTATGCTCAAGTTTACAGCAATTCGATCATTTAAACTGTCAATAATCTTTATTGCTGAATAATGGTGTGTGGGCATAAATTGCTTGTCTGTGTATTTAAGCTAATAAATTCATCCAATAAGCCTCACTAAATCAATTTCTGTTACACTCACACAAAACCTTGTGCTTCACTCACTCTTATTCATTCACACATAAACACAGAGAAAGAGGAAATGCAAGCACATGCACATTTTCGTTATTTGTGGAAATTGTATGTCTTGTGAACAGAAATCTGTATTGTGCTTTTGATTATATGACGTTACTGCAAGAACGCTTTTAATTACTTCAAGAGAACTTTTGCAGAACATTAGCCCATGTTCTGAAAATGTTTCCTATTAGCTGGGACATTCTTGTACATTTCACAATAATCAGTTTGAAATTGAAATCTAAAGTTATCCAACGCATCTCTGTAATAGCTCAGTAAGATATTAAAGTTGGGCTGCACAATGTTATAGAAAAATGTGTTATGCAATAACTTGCTAAATAATGCGATATGCGGTATGTAATGCAATAATTCATGTTTCGCATTCTATCTGGGAAAAGAAAGCTTCACTATAGCTTCTGATAGCAGTCTCGGTGCTATCTGCATTGACTTTTTAAAAAATGCATGTGCACATCTGCAGTATTTTGAAAATTCTGGTACAACGTTCTGCCCTATATTAAAGCTACAGTAGCATCATGTCAGTATCAAGTTTTACCTGCAGCCTGGGTACAAAACTCCACCCCAGCCTCTCGTTTCTCTCTCTGCTCTAGCGGCATGTGCCAGGGCACCTGGTGGGGTTTGGCTACCACCTTTACTTTGTATACTGTGGCGGCCTTCAGGTTCACAAAGCGCAGTCTGTAGAAGCAAGGCTTTACCACAGCATGCTCCACACCATCTAAGTACACAACATGTGCATAATTACTGTTACTGGGCAGCCATGCAAGTTCGGCAGAGTCCTTGAAGATTTCGTCCATTCTCAGGCCGGTGGGGGCAACCACTACATTGCGACCCACCAGCAGGCTGCAGCGCAACTCGTCGGAAAGCCCTCTGTCCGTCACGCTTTGCACTGACACGCGATACGTGCAGGCCGTCAGGTCCAGCTTCTCCAGAAGCAGTTTGGTCCTGCCCGTGAAGGGCACGAAGGAACGAATTTCCCCATCCACTAAGACGTTGTACCCATTGATATTTCCCCAACTGAGGGGCATCAGAGGCACTTCCCAGGCCACTATGACACTTCTTGCCAGCTGTTTGATCAGGTTGATCTTTCTGGGGTAAGGCACGATGTCATCGCCCAGTTCCTCTCCCTCGAGAGCAGCTGTTCCATTACTGCAGTGGCCGAGGAGGTCACCACTCAGACTGTCCAGAGGAGCTCCTCCATCTATGGTAGTCAGGCTCAGACAGCTCTGTTCCAGCCTACCCTGCTCCTCTCCTCCCTCTATAGACAGTTTCTCCTTGTCCTGGACAAACTCCACAAAATTAGAGGGAACCAGGCCACGCTGGCCATCCAGCAGCTCTCCTGGATAACAGAAATACAACAAGCGCCTAGCTGCAAGAGATCTCATTAAATAAATTGTATCTGTAATGCATTTGTGTACGTGTCATTTTAATATGTGCTGACAGGTAAGGTTTCCTAATTATATTCATATTACGAGCCTGTTGCCTGCCCTCTTTCCTACAAAAAAAAACACCTTCTGTTCATCCTGTCTCTAGTAACAGAACACAATATCCGCTTGTAAATGCAGCTTGTAGACTCGACTAGTTGGTTCTTAAGGCAAAATGTTTAATGCTCTCATCGTTTGTAAGTAGCTTTGGATAAAAGCATCTGCTAAATGAATAAATGTAAATAATGTTTATCGAAAATGACAAACTTTCGCAGGCTGTCCCACAAACTGTTCGATGTTAAAAAAAATCCTTAATGTAAATTCCTAATTTAGACTTTTAACACTTCTGGAATCACATCAACTGTTGTTTACCTTCATAAAAACCATCATCGTCCATGTCTCCATAAACATACAAATACTTCCCTGCCACAAGGGGGAGCTCTGCTTCTGGATGCTCATTAGGTCCATCATAAGGATTATAACTGACCACGAGACCAATGTGTGAAAAAAAGGAGAAACATACATCTTAAATAAGTAAATTAAGACATTAATAATACAAAAAACATCATTTAAGGTGTATAAGACAATTATCTGCAAATAAATAACAATGAATTTGAGGCAACAAAACCAAAATTTAAAAGCACACATGAATTTTAAGACTTGAAAATCAAAGGAGGCATGTGGCTTTGCACTCATTCCAATTGTACCTGTAGCGGGCAGTGCAAAGACGGACCTGTCCTGTGTATCTCGCCTTGGACTTGGGAGCTGGGCTCACTTCATCATCCATCTATGGACAAATAAAAATCAGCAAACCACTTATCTTGTCTAATTTTAATTTAATGCTGCACACAACAACATGAATGTATTATGACAGCGTTTACCATTACATAACATTCGTTTATTTCCAGTCCTGTTACTGCTAATAATGTACACAGTGCATGCGGTCATGGATGCATGTGTTCACGCGTGATTTGATTCACGTATGACCCACGAGGCAGAAATAATTCAAGAAAAAAAAAGAGAAAACGAGACATTTTTGCACGATTCTTGAAGCCCCAGTAAGTGACTTCATTTTTACCAAAAACAATTCTAAAGCATCAGACCTGATCTTCAACCACACATCTGATATGAGATCATTTGAGAATCTAATTATAGAAGGAGGGCCGAATTATAAAAGCATGAAATGAGCATTTTTTTTCTCTCTTGAGAAAAACACAGGCAGATAAACAGATACTGGAACTTGCTCACAGCTAGTTTGCTCCGTATCTGCTTAAGCATCTCTCGTTCCAAATCTATTATGATGAACCAGAGTGCAACAGTGACTGGCTGAGAGAAGCAGACCTCTGAGCGGGGGGCTTGCATGGGACTGCTGGAACGATTCTGGGTGTGGACTCTGTGACTCATACACTCGCTGGGTGTGACAGACAGCTTCTCTGGCTTGTCTGTGTGGTGTTGCTGTACTACAGGCAGTTCTGAGACCAGTAAAGATCTGTCAGATCTCTCATTACCTGCAAACATAAAACCACGACACATTCAGAAACGTTTACAATAATATAGTGGTACCATGATACAGTATTAATATAAGGTACTTCTTAGTGATTCATAACATGGATAAAACCATGATACGTAATACATTTAGCTGTCCATGACATTGTGAAAAAGACTGCAGGTCCACCTGTGATAAAACGCACCTCTAACTGTTTGAAAATCACTGAACTCACTGTTTTCTGCCTGACGCTGGCGGCTGTTGTAAACGATGCTGAAGTTTTTCTGCTGTGAGTCAGTGTGGAGTGAATCCTCCGTCTCTGACCCCAGGTGATATTTCTGCAGCTCTTTAGACAAAAAATGGCACTGCTCACTCTGTGTCCGACATTTCTGCTCTAAGTCCTGAACCTTGACCTTTGAGGGTCAGAGAAATAAACACAAAATATCATCATGACTTATTTAGATCAATTACAGAGTCCAAATTTGCTCGCAGCATAACGTACAGGAACTGAGTCAAAGCATGCAATGAGAGCTAAAACTGTTCAAAATGTGGCTTTTACATAAAGTGTTAAAGGTATTAGAGGTTTAAACAAAAAAAAGCCAGACACAGGTTAAGAACATTATCTAACCAGCACATAAAACGATATGCCACACAAGCTCCTAGTGTTACCCAGACAACAAAATACCTGATGCAAGCCTGTCGCAGCCACAGGGAAAGTTCAATTTGTCCAACTCTTAACTTGTGTTATTCATCAGCAGGAACTATTTATAGCCACAAAGATGAGAGAGTGCAGCAGTAACTCAGTGACTAATATTCAAACTGACATTCTGTGTAACGACGGTTGCTTTAAAAGTTACACAGCGAGTTCAATACTGATTTGTATGCTTGCCGGAAAAATACTGTATGAGAGTGTGTATACCTGCATTTTGTCCTGCATTATGACTCTGTTTGAACACAAAAGGAAAAAATATATATAAATGAACCAGAATGACAAGGATCGGGGATGAAAATGACACAAAACATTCGATAAGGAGGAACTGTGCAAAACGAAAATGCTGGGTATTAAAAAAACAATATTAAGGAAAGAGACGAAAATGATGCGGGTTGTGAGAAAAGGAAGGGAAGAATTAAAAGGACAGCCTGCAGGGGACATAAGCTCTCCTCAGATGTCACGCTGGCAGGATGTGACCAGCAGAAGGTTCCCAGAGTGGCTCAACTGTCAGATATTGTGCTTTTATAATAAAAAACAGATGACGGACCCCGACAGGCTGCACCAGTCCTGCAGTTATTAGATCATTTAAGCGGACATGTCCATTTTGAAACACAGACTTTGCTAACCAAGCCCACAGCTAATTATTTTAGGTTGTAGGAACATTTTAATTAAGTAACAAAAACTGTTGTAAAGTTCTATGAACATTCAAACATCTATTTTTAGATGTAATAACGTTAATGCTTGGTTATAAGAACGTTATTCATGTTTTTATATTTACCTGTAACAATTTTAAAGCGTTCCACTAATAACTTAAAAGGTTTTTAATCTACTGATGTGGAACATTTAATAAAAAAAGCTGTTAACGTTACTTCAGGAACCCTTGTTGATCATTTTGTGAGACCTTTAAAGAACATTAGCCAGTGTTCTGAGAATGTTCCCTTTTAGCTGTACCAGCAGTGTAAATTTAGGCCTCTTGTGGAGAGATATCAAAAAAGGAGATACCTCTAGTAAATGCACCACTTCATCACGCTCTTTCTCAGCTTCAACCTGAACCTAAAAATAAGAGACAGCCCATTCACTTTGGCAGTATGGATGCAACTCCATTTACTGTAAACCTGGATTAACTCTAAACACGGCAAGTTACCGCAGCGTGGGTGGAACGCCATAATCACACATTGATTCTCATAGAACACATTGTGCCAAGATTTGCCTGGCAAAGCCACTTCAGCTCATTTTCAATCCCAGATTTGCTTTATTGATCCCAGAAGAGAAATTCAGTATCTGAAGGGCAAAACTGTGAGTCACAGTTTTGAGCGCTAATAACAGTTTGACTCATAAATGAGTAAAATTACAGTGAAAAGTGTTTGTTTGTGGGCAAGCAGGAGTTGAGAGACATTCAGGAGCAGACAGATTGTGACTGCAACGCAATCGCTCCACATATGTCTGCGTGTGACTGCACGCGTATGCTGCACTCTTTGCGAGTGAGGTAAAAGCTTGGTCAAGATCCCTCCCTGGAGATCTGCGGTGATGCTGCGTCTGCTGTCGGCTTTAATTGCTTTGTTTGTCGGTCACTGTTCCTTCCTGAATGGACGCAGATACGAAGGAGAGCAAACAGGTCTGCAGCCATGATCCTATTATGTGTTTGCTTCGACTGTATGTGCTGTGGCTCTACAAATGCTAAAATATCGGCTACTTCCACATATTCCATAACATTCTAATCCTCACATCAAATTCTGTGGCAGACCTGAAAAGGAATCGTGTCATGATTATAGGATATTATATAACAGAAAACAGATGAATAAGATGTTGGCATGAGACAAAGAACAACTACAGCACGTACAACATAGCCCTGAGGACATTTTCAAAATAAATCCAAATTACACGCTCTAACTAGTTTATCTGTCTTATTGTCTATGTCCGCATGCACTGATACACTGTACAGTGTTGCCTTTGTGAGTGTGTCTGTGAATACACATACAATACACACACACACACAAACATGTTCAGTCAGATATTTCAGGTGAGCTGAATCATGGCAGGTGGGCAACACGATTCCACTCACTGTCTCTGTGTGCGCAGGTGTGTGTTAAGGTCACTGAGGTCATCACCTTCTGCAGAAGGTTGATCTCCTGCTGTCTGGAATTGAGAAAAGCCAGGGCCTGCTCATGCTCTGCCTCCAACTGCTGCCGCCTGTCTGCAGCCTCTCGCATATGCTGCAAGAGACAGAGAGAGAGAGAGATAATAAATAATAAAACATGGGTTCATTTCCCAGGGAACAAATGTATTGATAAAATATATACCTTCAATGAAGATCACTCTGGATATAAGCCACTGGTAATATAGACATGTACATACCCAAACCCCTGCTTTCTTAAGGATAAAGATATCTTACAAAACATGATTTATCTGCTGGGTTTAGACGGTAGACAAAGATTTATGAAACAAATATTCCATTAATAACCGCGCGGACACTTTAACGTGTTAGTTGGAAGTGTCAGTGAGCGATGACAACAACAGTCATAAATGGAGCGACACTTAGTAAATACAACATGTTCTGTGAAAACACAAATCAGAGAATACCAATACACAGTGATGACAAACAAAACACGCTTCCATCTCCGGTAGACTCTTTAACCCCTGAATTCCAGAGCTTGATGCCTCCTTTATTCAGGATGTGTGGCTCAGGCTTTGAATCGTAAAATAGCTTATATGATCCAAGATACTTTCTCTAAAAGACACAAAGACTCGACTCTGCTAAGTCTGGTGAAAGTATAAGAACACACACCTGCACATACAATGTTTTGCATAATTACTAAAATACCTCAGAGCAAAAAAAGTCAGAGGAACGAACTTCGCCTGTCAGCATTACGACACACGCATACACAAAGTAGCTCATAGCTTGTGTGAATATATCTTAAGGGTTCAAGATTTAAAATGGAACATCTGCCCAGTGGATATTTCACAGGTGAATTCAGCAAGCTCTCGCTTTGCAAGACGTATTTGAATACAATTCTGTTGCTTTCCTACAACTCTTGATTGTTCGGAGGAGATGAAGGAATCTCACATTCTACAGAAAATGTCTTTGTTTTCTACTTGTCTCAGTGGTACACTACATCTCATCTCCGTCTCCTCTCCTCATTTATCACACAGTCAATAAGTCAAGTATTTCCCTCAAAGATGAGCAGTCCACTTCTTATGTTATTCTCTCTGAGACACAGGCCATCAATAAGGTAAAAAGGGCGGTAACATTTTTCATGGAACAGTGAGTCAGCAACAACCTGATGCTGCCAGATACAAACCCTATAAATTAAACATCATTACCCCCAGATGGCATCAATTTCTTCTTTGGAAGCAAGACTCTCCAATTTGACAGGATTATTTTAAGCGATGCAGATTTCAATGCAGACGAATACAGAAACAAGGAAGAAGAAATGTAGAGGACTTTTAATTATGACACTGTATTTACAGTTAAATGTTATTTTGAATATTCAAATATATCGAATCGCTATTTGAATATTCTAGTCTAAGGAAATGTAATTTGTATAACGTCTTTTATAATCATATTATTATTATTATTACTGCAATATTCTTGCACGTGCAAATACAGCCAATGAGAATAAGGACCTTACCTTAAGGACCTCTTCAAGGTTCTCCAGTTTGTCCTGGAGCTGAGCCTTCTCCTGCCTGGCCAAGTCTCTCTCTCGACTTACACAACCAAAAGTCTTTCTGAGCTGATCATAGTCTGACCTCACCTACAGTGAAAAAGAGATGAGCTGTCTTAGATTCAAACAGTTCGATCCAGCTCTGCTTACAGAACTGTTCCTTTAACAAAGAATTGCAGTGCTTTTGGCCAGATTTCAGTGGTTGGACTTTTAATTGTGTTTACAACAAAAGCAAGCGAAATGCCTGACTCAGCATCAGTGATTCAGTACAATGGACCTTAAGAACTTACTGTACAGAGTGTGGGTCTAAGCAGTATTTTTTTAAAACGCCGTTCATCTTTTTGATAGATTATTTAGGTACAGTTATTTTTCCACTCTCATTAAAATTGCAGTGGTTCTTTGTGAGACTAAAAGGTAGGGTAGGCAGTTTCGGAAAGGCTAAAAATAGCAAGCTAGTTTTGAAACCGTAAGATCCCGGCCCTCCCCTCAGAGTGCTCTTCAAAGCCACGCCTCCTCCAAAACATAAATATGCTGATGACGGAGGACTGTCCATACATAGTTTGACAGGCAGGCAGGGCAAACAAAGTTCTCTTCACATCCTGATAACAATCACAAGTGAATTAAATATATTTATATAAATATATATCTCCTGTGGAAGGCACAGGACCATAAAATGTTTATCCAATCATTGCATTCGAACCACGTGCTATCAGGATGTGAATTTCAACTAGCATAACAATAAATGTTTCTGGAAAAAATTGCCTACCCTGGTTCTAAAGCACAACTCTACAATATACTGTACACCGTGTAATAAATATTTAGCAGATTTGCATCTAAGGCAACAGTTCCATAAATATAATTATGTGCTCAGAAATATGTTTGACGTTTCGTTGACTCACGATGTTGGCTAAGCTGACAGAAACACAACCAATCACCTAATGAGTGCAGAAGAAGGTTAACCCAGGACACGGCCGAACAGGATTGCATCCACCAATCAAAATCCACCACTCAGTATATCACACGGTGGCAACCACATTCTGACACGCTCATACCCTCACTCATTTATTAGGCCACATTTCATCTGCTCAGGCTTGGAGAAACGGGGCGGTTGATTCACATTCTGTATCGATCCAAGATCAGTTTATGAGACAGCGGATGGCGCTGGAACGCGTGACAACCCGCCCCATCCCACTTGGGGTTATTTACCTACTCTCCTTGGTCTCGTTAGCACCTCAGCAGCACCTCGGAATTCTGGAAAATGAGTCTTTGATCACTGAGGGAACAGAAACGAGAGCGGACGGCACTACCTGATTAAACAGAAGAGATTTGATCTCCGACGCTCGTCTGGGGTTGTGACAGATGGCCCCTTTTTGCTGTTAGCACAAGGGAGCAGAATGTGGATCACTCGGAGACACTGCCAAACTGGGTCCTGACTGCTTGGCGAAAAGCACCAGTGAAAATGAAACGATTAACATGATGAGCGCCATGGACTGCCACTCTCAGCAGCCTTGTGTTAAAATGATAGTCACTCTCCCAGTACAGCAGTCATGGGATCAGTTACAGCAAGTTTTTTGTAATCAGAATTAGATTAGATTACATAATTAATTACATAATCCTGTCAAACTTTGGCAAACCCAGCAATTAGTTTTACTTCTAGTTTTTACTCAGAATATCAACCCTGTATCTTGTCAACATGACTTTGTTTCCAGGTTGACTGAACTTCCCAGGTGCTTTTCAGTTTTGTGTGCAATGCGTCCAGGTAACAGGGAACATTCTCAGAATGTTTGCTAATGACATTCCGAGAACTCTCAAAATAGCATTTTTAATGCTTCTGTTACTTAATGGAAACATTCTTGCAACCTGATATTATTGGCTGAGCAGACTATGGATGGTGCCATCTGAGGGTAAGACTACTCTTAAGCTAATTTCAGATGCTAATAAACACATACAGTCCATCTGGTTTAACGGAGCTGAATTTGGTCAAAACAAACAAGGCGGATATATTGACCCGACAGGGAGGAGATAAGATCAATACTGTGGATGAGATGCAGAGAACAGCCCCTTAGGCACATGTTCCTTGAAGAGCTGTGTAATGAGCAGCCATTGATCTGATGAGCTCAGCTGCTGGGTGATGCTGACCATCTCTCTTACCTTCTCGTATTGCGAGGCCTTCAGGATGTGACCGAGCAGCTCACCATTGAGCCGTTTTCTCTCCAGCAAAGCATCGTGAAGATCATTCTTCTGCCATGGAGAAACAAAAAGGGGAAGATCAGCTTATTCTGTACTTTACTCATACAGCGAAAAATATATGACAGCGATGTCTGTCTGTTTGTCCGTACGTATATTTGTGTCTGTCTGTCTGTTATTCTACACAGAAGCATGATTTTGGACAATAAAAATTAATAAACTAATCACCTTGTGGGCAGCAGACAATAAACAATAAACAAAATATCGGGCAATAAACATACAACCGAGCAATGCTTCAAACTGCCAATGAGCCCAAAGGCTTACACGTTCAACCTACGAATGATTTACTCGAAATTGCCTCCGCAGATAAAACTGGGAGAGGGGGAAATTATTTTAAATTACACGCATCACCGTGAAACACTTTCAGAAAATTAAATTAAAAAAGTGAGACTTGGCAACAATGAGGATTTAACATTTCAAAGGCAGACAATGCTTCGTTTCTGAGCTAAAAAACGGCAGTTCTGAAGAGACGCGGTCATTTATGCCTCTTCATAAATGCACAGGAGCAAACTGAGAAGTCGTTTCAGAACGCGAACGTTGACTGTTTAACAGTGCTGTCAATCTCTGTCAGATTTTCAAAGAGTCACACCCTGGCTGAACTCTGTGAGGGTCTCTGACTAAGCATCCCGTCCGTTCCTGGCTGACTCACATGTCATGGCGTATCAGGTGGCAGGTTTGCTCTACGGCATCTGAAGGACCATTTGAACTTTCTTGTCATAAACCCTGTCCATTCACCGCGGTGTCACCCTGCACCTGACAGCGACTGCACACGAGACACTACACGCTTCATTGCCCGCGAACAGCGTCTACGACTGACCTCCCTTGAGAGCGTAACGTATATCTGCATAGCCAGCTAGCGGGGAACGTTCTCCGAAAAGTAGGTAATGTTCTCTGAAAGTTTTTCAGATCAGATTTATCAAGATCATGCAGTACTGTTACTAGAATGTTTTATAATGTTATATATCACACCTATCAGAAACGTTATTCTTAAGTTGTTAGTGGAACGGTTTAAAAATGTTACAGAATTAAAAGAAGTTTGAATAATGGTCTTAAAACCGAGCAATGACGTTAATACAATGTCTAAAAACTGGACATTTAGATGCTCCTAGAACATTCAAAATAACTATTTAAATGATTTTGTTACTTTAAGGAAACGTTAGTGAAACATTCTTACGACCCGAAGTTGTTAGTTGGGTATACATATGGGAACGTTTTAGCCATCAGGTTCTATAACCTCATATGAACAGACGTTCTTTAACCTCTGCTCGAGGGACCTTTACGAGACACACAATCTGGCTACACTTTGAAACTAAATAAAAGATGTTATGCTAAGTGCTCGGTCATGGACGAATACACGAAGCTTTAGTGTGGCAAAGACTGGACCATCAAGGGATTATCACCTCGACTCTTAAAGCAGTAGCATGTATAACATCCAGAAATTCCGCTTCTGAGTTCCACACGGATGGATCAAGCAGAGCGGCACAAGGACAGCGTCTTAAACGGAGAGAGAGAACGCGCGTCAAAAGGAAGGACTAATTCGAGCAGACGGCGCTGCCTGATCTCCGCCCCTCCAGTTTGGCCCCTGGTTCTGCAGCTGCTCGGAACGGCTTTGCTCATCCTTCCACAGCATGCACCGAGATGAGGCTTGTTACATGCGCGACCACTGCGGCATTGTGGATGTATATGGGGTGTGTAGGAGTTGTTATACAACCACAGATACATACAAGAAGAGAGACAGCGAGAGAGATACTGGAAGATCCAATATTCATTATTTCCTCACCCTTGTGTCATCACAAACCAAGAGGAATCTTCACAATGGTAAACTTTAAACAGCTGTTAAACTTTTTAAAACGGTTTACACTATTTCTTCTGAAGCCAAGACTCTCAAAGCCACACAACAGCTTTGGGTAAGAACCAGGCTGGAATTTAAACCAATATTCCCTAAAAAACGTACCCTCATGTGAGCTTTTTTGGCGTGTTCCCCGCACAAATCAACCGAAGTGTCTTGAAAAACTTACAGTGCACATACGGAAGACGTACGGAACATCTCCAGCACGTACCCGCAACAAACAAATTCTCAGCCTCTGATCCTGCTGTGCAAACACAGGGCTCCTCTCCCACCGAGAGCAGGTGGTTGCCATGACAGCTACATCATCCCTAAGCCTGTCAGGATGCAGTCATTGCGCTAATGTATATACAGCAATAAACAGAGCCGGCAGATCTTATCTCACCGATGCAATAACGTTCGTTAGACAGATCTGATCTTTTTAGACAGGTGTACGTTATTTAGGGTGACCTCCTCACAAGTCGCTTCTAGTGCAGCATGCTAATTAACTCCTCCTGGGTCACAGAAATGATTCGGTTAAATCAACTGCAGGGCTGCCGGTGCTGCTTTAATTGCAACTCAAGGGTTTTGAGCAGCATTATCAAATTAAGCTAGTTAACATAAAAGAATAAAGATGTTTCTCAGGGAATCTTGGAAAGGGTTAGAAAGGGGAATGCGTGTGTCTTAAGATGAGATATGCTGTGATCCCACAGGATCTTCACTAATAAGATGGTGTGCAGTACCTTCATTTATATAAACAGCAGGTGGATATCTTTAGACTGGATTACCGACAAGTTAAACAAATAAAACCAAATCATACAAAGCTCCTGGTTTCTCATGTGGTGCAGTGGTTTGTCCAAAAGAAGGAGGTTCAAAAGAAAGTTTCTAACAGAGAAAGCAAAAGTTACGGATTGCAGCTTGCTCAGAACATTGGCTAAAGTTCTCTACAAGTTTTCTCAAAGTTATCAGAAACGTTCTTGCAGTAATGTTAGTAGAACGTTTTTAATGTTCTATATCTACGTATCAAAAACGTCATTCTAAAACGTTACTCTAAAGTTGTTAGTAGGGGGGTTTTAAAAATGTTACAGAAATAATAAATGTTTGAACAATGTTCTTCGAACCAAGCAATAATGCTAATACAATGTCTAAAAAACTGGATGTTTTGAACGTACCTAGAACTTTTAAAATAACATTATTAACGTTTTTGAACGTTAGGGAAACGTCCTTACATCATTAGCTTGATATAGGGGCAGCATATATTATGCAGCTTGTACTTACCAAAATCTTACATGCTACGGTCTTGTTATTAACCTCTCTCTCAAGGATCTGACACCTCTTTCTCTGCTCGCTGACCTCTGACTCCTGGAGGAAGAGAGAAGGACAAGAATAAGAAATACTGCAGTATTGATGTATTGGTTTAATTGAAAATATTTCAATATTTATATATATTTTATCAAAGAACACGTGATCTTCAACAATAAGCTGTCAATCAAAGGACTGCACAGACGTTTATTATAGATGTGCTGCAATGACTCTTGGCACTGGATAGACGCCATTTTCAATTTGATGTTAATAAAAAACGGTTCACGGGGACTGAACATCGGCTAAAGTTCTCTCAAAGTTCTCTCGAAGTACCAAAAGAAGATTTCTTGCAGTAACGTTAGTAGAACGTTTTTGTAACATTATATCTCATAAACGTTATTCTTAAGTAGTTAGTGGAACATTCTAAAACAATTACTAAACGTTTTAAAAATTATATTTAATTCTTATAACTACGCAATACCTTTTATACAGTGTCTAAAAAACTGGACGTTTGAACGTTACTAAAACTTTCAAGATATTTTAAATTTTACATTAGTAAAACATTCTTACAACCTAAAATTGTTGCAAAAACCAAATTAAACCAGAAAAATGTAAGGCTATGGTAGATGGTGCAGAGAATACAGCTTCCTCTTATTGGCTCTGAATCCTTAGCACTATCTGCTCTTATATGACAAATACATCACGCCCCAGAAAATGATTGGCAGCTTATTAAGCCAATCCCAATACAGATAGCCCAGAGGGCCTTAGTGCAGTATTACATCAAGGACAGTGTCAGTCTGGCATTTAGCATGAAGAATGTATTTTGCTGTGCCAGAAAGAAAGATCAGTGTGTGTGTGTGTGTGTGTGTGTGTGTGTGGTTGATGAAGGTTTTAAAGCAGCGATGCATTACATTAGGGCTCCTGAGACAACAGCAGAGCAGGAACAGCTGTGAGCTCAAATCTAGTGGTGTGGAAGTAACAACCATTTTATCTGTGTCAACATGTTACGCGGCTAAGCTTTGCTAAACACGGGGATTTTTCACCCAATCAAACCTCTGCATAATACAACAACGCGACCCTTTAAAGACAGAATGAAGGAAGTTTATTTATGCGAGACCGTAACGCTGTGACTTTTTACGCGCAAGCGATAATGAGCGGTTTCGTTCACAGAGGTTGACTGGCAAAATGACAGAATCACCTCTGGTGAGTCAAAGCGGTACGCGCTGCGTTTGTTTTAGAGTGGGGGAGGGGATTCTGAGGTTGCTATAGAAACCTTCTCATCCAGGTAGAATGTTAAGCATGAGAATAAGCAGCTGATTTGGCAACTCATTGTTTAAGCGAAACTCATCTGCGGTACAGACGTTCCCTCCCGTTCGAAGGCGATCCGAAATGAACGAAATGGTTAATATAGTCATATACGGTTAACCGGTTCTGAGCGTCGACATCATGAAACACGGATTATCTCTATGGAGAGGAAGCACCATTAAATGACGTTATGACTCAATTAACTATTTAATGCTGTTTTTAATGGCTTTATCAATTTATACACGTCCGTCTGTCTTATGTGA
>JAZGTJ010002062.1:0-46230 GCA_036877575.1 Botia almorhae
TGACTTTTATTTTATTTTGATTTAAAAAATGTGTGCATGCGCCAACACAAAAAGTCCCACAGCTGTCCCCCCCAATGTGTGATTGACAATTTCGCCCTTGCTTTGGACTGTGTTTTTAATTGTTTGCTGCCTGCCCCGACCCTTGCCTGTTACCTCGTTTTGTTTTTGTATCTCCCTTATTGCTCTGATCGGCCAAGTTTGACTTGATCGGCCAACTCTGTTTAAAAAAATGTTGCATATGGATCCCTCTGCATCCGCCTCTCCTTTACACAGGCTATTACACAACATTATTAATATTATTTGGGTAATCCGCAGTGCGAACTGATTTCCTCCACACATTAACGTAGAGGAAAACCCTTTTGAGCAGCGACAGCTTCCTCTTGAACCCCACCCCCCCTCCACATCTTCCCCCCTCCACATCTCCCCCCCAATATCCCAATTCATCTATAACCTACACTGAATTCATAGTACTGTACATCTTCTGGACTGAGCCTGCTGGATATTAATACATCTGCAACAATGGAAATCCTAACACATATTCCCACACAAATTTCTCACATGCATAAACACAAAAAGATGACATGTGTTTCTGTAATGTTTCAAATGCAACCTGCTGTAAATAGCAGCACCCCTGCTTCGCTTCAGCCAGTGTGGGCTATCCGTGAGGAATGCCTGTGAGAGAGGGTTAACGAATCTTTCTCGTAGATAGATATTGCCATGGAAACAGCTGCGTGACTGCTTGCAGCTTGTATTCAGTACACACAGGCAGGGGGGTGGGGGGAGGGGGTATTGGTTGAGAATGAGGCAGAGACAGAACAATAGCGCCAGAAGTATTTTACAATTCTGAGAGCACTGACGTTCAAAGCACACTCATCTTGTGTTTAGAAATTAAGGGGGTGGAATTGATTAAAAAAGCAACACAAAAGCCACTTGGGCTCTGGAAGTTGCCCGTCTGTGCTGTCCAACAGCCTGTGCATGTCTACAACACCCCCCTCCCTCAGTTCCCCCTACTTGGTGTATATATATAAGTGTGTTCTTAAGAAAAACACAGATCTGTAAGAGAAGGTTTGTGTAGCAACATGCAGGACACAATCCCATTTGCTGCTTTTTCTTTTGATGCTGAATGCAGAAAATGCAAGATGAAACCATAAATAAATGAATTAACTGCCAAAACAGTGTTTCTGAGTAAAAAGAAAAGACTGAGAGAGAAAGAGAGAGACAGTGAAAGAGAGGAAGAGGGAGATTGAGAGAGAAAACAAGAGAAGAAAGCTATGATGACGTAGAAAAGGGGGCACACAGAGAATTCCCCCACCCTCCTCCTACATTTTCCCTCCATCTTATTCCTCTTCCTTGCCTGCAGACCACTAGCTGAGCTGAGTTGTGCTGCATTTGACTCAGTCATTGGAACACGCTCTGGACACATTTAGAATCTCTCTTCACTGCCCGAGGCAACTGGGAGAATGCAAGCAATGCAAGCAAGACCACGGAACGGCACACCATTCATTGTAAACATTGATGGTATGACACACTCTGTGTGTCAGGCGTTCTGTGAAATAAACAGCATATTTAATGGGGTCCTATATCACAGCTGGTCACTGTTTCATTGTAGATTGAGCTAATTGTAAGGGTCCTTTTATAATTGAACAAATAAAAATAATTGCGCTGTGATAATCATGTTGTCACTGTAATTGTATTTTCTAACATTTCTAACATTCAAATGTTGACAAATGTGAATATATATATATACTGAAAATGTAGAACTTGAGCACACTGTAAGTCGCTTTGGATAAAAGTGTTAAATGCATAAATGTAATGTAAATGAATACATTTAATGTTAAATTTAAATACTTTCAGGTGCATTTAAAAGCAATGCGGTCTAGGGAGACTTGCAGTGGTTTCTGGGAAATGACAAATAGAGCAGTGGACATCGGGTGCTTTGTAAAAGTCCTGACCTCACATGAGTCATGAGAACACACAACCCTTATTTCCTTTCTTTCTCATTTTTATTCTGCAAAATATTATGGTTTCATTTTTTTGTTTGCTTGTTGTTTTTTATTCTTAGGGAACACATGTACTGGTAATATGTATAGCTTGAATGCACTGTAAAAAAAGCATCTGACAAATGCTTGTCAATGTATAAATAATATGTAATTATGAATTACAAGTAATCATGTATTTAGAATTTTGGGTAATAATTAAGAATTTATAAAAGAAAAGCCCAGTGTATTCAACTGAATTTATTGTGTTCAGTTTTAGTCATCAATTTAATAATCCTCCAATGTTTTGGTCCTTTAATGCATTTTTTAGAAAAATGAAATAATGAATACAAAATTAAAGTAAATAAATTAATAAAATTTTTACTGAGTTTTCTGACATAGATACTACTGTGAGTAACGCTCATCTAAATGACAAATTGAACAATCATCATCTTATATATCGCAGAGCTCTACAAGGATATGCTGTTTCAATGCTTGTTGCTTTTTCCTGTTACTGATACTTACTGTCACATAATGGTGATAGATTTTGATGGGATAAATTCCGGCCTAAACCTGCTGTTCGAATCCAGTGGGGGTCTAACAGTTGTTGACTCACCAGTGTAAATCTAGGGGTGTTCATATCAATCATGCATTATTGTCCAACACTTGACAGGATAGGAGCTCCAATGGGACTCCAATTCCGCATCCGCCACGTGTTTAACAAGATGTTCGAACTCTGTCTGATATGCATCCGGTCGTTGTGGGATGCTAAGATACTCAGCTGAACGATCAGCTTTCTTTTTTTATTTTTTGAGAGGTCACCCATATTGATTGCAATCAGCCAAGAAATGTCACCACTTCACTGGGGATGAGTCCATTCAGGATTCCAGAGCCAATGAGCAAGTGGTCCGTGAAATACCTCCTCCATGTCTATTTTAAGGCCTATCAACTGAAGCTAATTGGATAGTGTGTGTGTTCATGTGTACGTGTACTGACTGATCTATATGTGCACAAAGGTACAACTAGTATGATGACAACCCAGGTAAGGGGTTAATGATTGGCCGTGCCCCCCTGTACAAATACAGTTTTCTTGGGCATGTTGTTAATTAGGCACACATCGAATTTGCCTTTTCCCTCTAGGACAGAAGGTTACTAGTAAATCTGTAGCAGAGCTGATCATATAGTTTACTGAGTAGAATGTACAGGTGAGACTGTAGAACTGAATCTGTCTTCTGTTCATGAGTTTGTATGCAAGCCAGATGAAGTGATTTTATTGTCATGTGAAATACATCAAAAGGACATCAAGATCAAGCACACAGGTGGCAATCTCACAATCAAGAATGTAAAATTACGTACATAGAGCACAGAAAATTGTGGGTAAAGTACATTCCCTATCACGTTTTAGATTCCCAGGGGGAATGACCTAGCAGAAGCATTTTTTTTTTTATATAAATGAAATATTAAATAAATGGTAAATTAAATTTGAGTCACAATAAAGAAAACTAACATAAATTAAAAGTAAGTAAAACTTGATAAAGTTTTGAAAATAATTTTGTCACATGACAGGAGAAGACAAGACTAGAGAAGGGCCAAAAACAGTGCACATTTTTGTAGTGCCATCAGCCTTCAGTGCAATCAGTAGTGCTGTCAACTTTGCCATGATGTCATTTTTCCACGATGTCGGCTCCATGGTGATGTCACATGGCATTTATGGCTCAGGTAGCAAAGCACCACCCATAAGAATGAGAATTGTTTTGCAAGTATTATAGACCTTCTCAGTTCTATTCCATCCAAATGTACACACAAACATACAATCTCTGGGCCAGCACGGTTCAATCCTAACTGATGCTCTCTGTGTTTCACTTTGAATCATGGCTCTAGTCTTTTGTGTGGTAGCTTGCTATCACGGTAATGCTACAAATCGTTTTTCCTGAGGGACGAGGCTTAGGGTCACAGAGGTCAATTCCAAATCAAAATCACAGATGAGAAGTAAATGTGTTCTGCCACTAGAAGCGACTCGGTACACGGTAATTAGGACTGAATAGGATATAAAGAGCTGACTTTCTGCACCATCAATTTAAATGGACTTTAATCGCCCTGTGGTTGCTATTTATGATAACAGTCAAGCTCAGATGATCTGCAGCTGAATGTACCGACAAGCACGGCCGCCTCTTTAATAAAACACAGCACAAGACTGGATCAATCCTACAGGGCCAGAGTTCTCAAGAAGCCGCCTGTGAAGGTACTGCAGTGGGTCAGTGGACAGAGATATCATACAGTATGTTACATGTTACAACTATATCAATATAAACATTACTGTAAAAAATGTATAATTATGAGTTATCTACCTATAAAATCTCAGGCTTTGGGCCCTCCTCACAATGTACAGCTCAGTTTAGATCCTAAATCCTAAAAGTATTTTTTATAGTAAAACTAACAAACATGCATAATAAGTAATCATATGAATATCGTTATCTGTTTTAATGCACTGTACATTATTTTCCTGCCATAGTTAATTAACAATAGGAAATACATGCGCCATAAACTCAAATACTCCAGTAACCATAATTAATGTGGCTTATCAAAACAGCACAACCAATAACCACTTCATCTACGTTTTTTTAGAGGATGGTGTTTTTCCAGCTAGGTATGATAACCGGAGAAAATGTAGCATTGAACACATTTGTATTTACTTGAGCCATATCTCTGTGAAAAAAGCACAGAGTAAACATTTCTGCCATGGCAGAAAATGTGCTGCTGTGTTTGTGCCACTACATCAGCTACAACAGACAAATACATAAACTCACACGACTCAGCATGAGCACACAAACTCAGTTTAGTCTTATTGATAACAGGCCTCACTGCAACACACTGCAGTATGGGACTGTTGCAGGACCACAAATCTGGGAAATTGACCAATACTTGACATAAACATAAAGAGTCAAGTAAATGCAGACACAGTAATAAACTATTGAAATCACAGTACTTTTTAAGTGTTTTTAATGAAAGTGAAAGTGACCTATTTGTCAGATATGGTAACCCATACCCGAAATGTGACCTCTGCATTTAACTCATCACTGGTGAGGAGTGAACACACACTTCAAGTCGTAAACACGCACACACCCAGTAGGCAGCACATAACTGCGCCCGGGGAGCAATTAGGGGTAAGGTGCCTTGCTCGAGGGCACTTCAGTTGCATCCCCACCCAGTGCTGGAATCGAACCAGCAACCTTCTGATTACAAGCCCAACTGCCCCCCAAATGTAAAACAGAAAGATCTTTAAAGGTTTGTTGATTATTTTTGTTTGATGGTACTGTACAAATACAACTAGATTTTTACATTTGCAACTAGAAAATCTGAGAGATTAAGCCATAAAACAAATTGAGCACAATGATTAAGGGAGTTGTGTGTGGTTACCAGGGCGTTTCCATGGGGTTGCTAAGGTTATTTGAGATGGTTGCTAAAGTTTTTTATGGTTGATGTAATGTTTATTAAAAGAAATGTTACATACAGCATTACATATGCCTTTTAACCTAGAAACATGGGAAATCTGCATATTATCACCTGAATTCAGCTTTATCCAAGTAATTGTCCCTCACATTAGGGTGCCATCATATGCAGGCCCAAGTTAAACAGATGGGCTATAAATAATTCCTGTACAATTTGTTTACAGTCATGCAATCACAACAGTTGTATACACAGCTGGAGGATATCGCGTTATCTGTTGACCGAAGACCCTGGACATCATGGTGGGCTGCATGTACGTCACTGTTTTGTTTCTGTAGTCCATGCTGTCTGTGAGGTCACACAAATGAGAACCTCCCATGTCCGGTGCATGCATGGGTTATATTTGGAGACGTTTCTCAGTGGTGACATGCTTTTCGCATCTCTCTACAGGCATTATAGGGGGGTTGAGCAGCCTAGAGAGACAGTTAAAAGCTTGCAGTGAGGAATTCTTTGGGCATCTTGGCTTCTATTTCTGTCTGTTTGTGTGTCTGATTACTTTTCTCTGTATATATATAACTCAATATACAGTGTGATGATACAATATTACGGAAATTATGCTTAATAAAGGCAGTCAGGATATGTGTAAAGCCTTCTAAACAACTAAAAAAATATAGTTCATCCAAAAAATGCCCTTTAGATATCCTCTTTTTAGGAAGCATCCTAACCAAGATGGAACCTCATATGCATCTAATTTGAAACATTGCCTATGGAGTTAGCTCAATAGGTTAGTATATACCACCTACCAGCGTATATAATGTTTGATTTGAACAAGTACACAAAACAAAGCATGAATTAGTGTTTAATTTTAAGTAACAATAATTACAGTACAGTTACAGTAAAACAAAAATAACAGCTTTGAACATATTCGACTAATGCCATATGTTTACTATAGCAGCCCTAATCCATACACCTTGGATCATCCTTAGTAAATGTTCATTTCATCATTGGTGAGCACTCACATGTCCTGCATCCATGGATGGAGGATTTGATGGAATGGTGAATAAAGGTAAAGGGGATCGACATTGGAGACCTTCTCAATCCTTAATACCTGGTGACTGATGATTCATTAATTTGACAAGCAATGCAGAGCAGGGATGGATTACACAAAGCAGTCACCAGCTGGTCATCCCCGTGAGCATTCAGATGAGCAAAGGAGAAGAGAGTGATAGACAGGGAAAGACGTATATGCGGGGGGCAGAGCTGTTTTCCAACATATCTACACTTGTACAAGCCTATGGTGACCAAAAATGCCACATGTTCAGTGACATTTAGGCATGGTATGGTTGTACACAGGGAGGGGGAGGGTTTAACAGAGAGAACGAGATCAAATAAGACAGATATATAGAGAGATTACATGTGGTATCTGCATTTTATAGCTAGTCTGCAGCTGTTGTATGTTCATCAAAAGCATCAGTGCATTGGTAGGTGTCCTTCTCAATGCCGTTACCTTACAGATGTTCAAAACTACCTATTCCCAAAATGGACTAGTCTGTGGGTGGCTGGTCAACTAGTCTTGTGCACTAGCCATTGAAAAGAGATGTTTTGTAAGGGTGTTCACTTTTATTTGATAACAACTGGAGCGTAATGCTTTAAAGGCAGAGTAGGCGATCATTTTTTTGTTATGTTGGTTAAAAGTCCTAATAGCAATTACTAAGTATATTAAGTAAGTTATCTAAATGTAGTTATATAAATATGTATCTGCTGTGGAAAGGTAAAATATAACGTTCATAAAATGTTCGTCCAATCATTGCACTTGGACTGAATGCTATGACAGGATATCCTACTTGCCTAAAAAATGACCACAATCTTGATCCTATTGTTCTTCTGTTGAAGAACTGCAATGCCTCCATCCAGCACTTATTTGAGTCTTGAATCTTGTTTTGTTCACTAAGAAGTCTTATGTGCCAGGTGATTCTTGGGGCAGCAAACTGTCCACTTTTGGCAACAGCAGATTTTAATGTCCACGTCCTTCCCTGGCAACAAAATTTGAAAACATAAAAAGCATTATAGCATTGTTATTGTTACTCTTGGACAGCACAGAGGCTCAAAAGCATTTTTAAAAAACACACCTCTTACTGATTACTCTCAAAAGCTAATCTGAACGGGCCTTGTGACAACAATTAAGTCCCCAAACGCTAGCATGCTCACCGGACAAAAAAACACTAACAGGCTATTCATTGTCCGACATGTAATTATAACCAAAACAAAAGGATGGACGAAAGAGGTAATGTCAACACTGACAATAACAAAAGCTGCACGGACCAGCCCCTAGACACCCTGCAGTTGGCAGCACAAGACACGGGGCCTCCGACCAGAGCAACAGGGGCAGGGACTTCCACCTTCACTAAAGAGTCAGTGAGACAAGCCATGGCAATCTATAGACTCAGCACAGCGAGTCCTCTGAGAGTCCTACACACTAGCTCTTCCAACACCCTGCTGCATTAATCTTGCTGCTGTTTTGTCCTGGGGCGCTTGCACCACTTGTAACATCAATTAAACTCTGTAAGATAAATTACTTGCCATGATATTGGGATATAAATAGCCCATGATGGGTGGAGGGGAATAGTTGTTTGGAGTCACGTCCATGTCACACAGCTGTTTTGGGCTTGACTAGTGCATCAATCCATAGGGTTTTAAGCTATGGAATTTTTTTTTTTTACCTATATTGGGAATTTTATTTACATTATATATGATTTTTAACAAATGAAAAACTTTATGCAACTTTTTATTAATAGATTAATAGATATTTGCTGAAAATCTTCCACTGTGTCATAGCTTTTGCAACTGTGCACATTTAAACATGCATGATTGTGAGAACCAATAGCATCTGACATACTGATATCAAACCCAATGAGCCAAGTTTTAATATGTATACTGTATGTAGACATACTGTACTGTTTCTGAGAGCTACTGTACAGTATAGTAATATCACAACAGGAAGGAGCCAAAGATGATCCAGCAATTCAACACTATAAAAGCTATTTAGCAAAAGCTGTCCATTTGATTAAGAAACAGGCTTAAAGAGACTCCATGAGGTTCTCCTCTCACAGATGCTGTAATGTGATATTCATACTGTACTGCACTTCTGCTGTGGCCACAGGAGGTTTCTGTATATTGCTAGAATAACCAAATGGCAGTCACTCACTGACTGTATTTTCATTACTCAGCAACCTTGTTGAATCATTATCACAACAAGACAAGGCCATGAGGTTCTAGATTATGAATTTGAATGATGTCCTTTGGTGTAAAAATCAGGCTCATTATGTGATGATTTAGGTGATATATCTCATTATTATATATCATTATGCCTTATATAAAATTATAATTTTAAATAGTTACAAACACTTCTTGCTACCCTTTTAATGTGATTCAAGACCTGTTTGGGTTTATTTTACCAAAATGATATAGTTTATAGTTTGTCGTCATATAAATATATAAGCAAGGATTGGATAATGTATTTTAACATAAAAATATACATTTCAGCTTCTAAAATGTTGCTATGATGCCTTAGCTAAAATTGTCACCATTAATAAAGACTGGTCATTGAAGGACAAACCAATGAGTGTAAATATTTACCTGTCTCATATGCTTAGCACAACTGTACGCCCATGGGGTGTAGACATTGGACGCCAACTCCAATGAGGGAGAATACTGCATGCGTACACTGGGCCAGCCATGCCGTGTTCTTCCATCGGGAACATCTGTAGAAGTCACTGTCTAGGGACTGGACTCACATCACATCCAGGGACTGTTGCATTAGGAAGGCAGCTGCTCCTCACTTCCTTTAGGGCCTACAGTAGGCGTGGTCTTCAAATATTAGTCTACAGCACACAAAAGTTCTGTCATCACATCCCATCTTTAAGAAATTGTGGAATGTTCTTGTATTCATTAAATGTATTTAGGCTATTTGATTACATATGCAAATATTTTTGTGCATGGCTGCATGAATTAGTTCTAAAATGAGCATTAGAACACATACACACTTAGTGTGCCCAAAAATGGGTCGCAGGTGTGTTCTGATAGGGACAAAAACGTACAAAAACAGCCCTGAATGTAAATAATAAAATGCAATTAACCATGTAATAATGCTTTGTTAGGATAGCAAAATAAATCTTTTTTGTTGTTGACGTCAAAGGCTGTGCATCCAATCAAACTCTAGAATTTTCAATATTTAACCAATACATTTTTATTTACGTTACACTAAACAATTTTAATAATGATTGGGATCACCACTTGATGTCCAAATTAATTTGGGTTCAGATGCAAAACAAGTTGAGAACCACTGCACCATTGCATATACATATGTGAGTGTGTTTGTTGAGCTCTTATTGGTCAGTGTTGAACTAAGCACTCTTGAAGGCTGATTATGCACTCTTTCGTAATGCAGCCTTCAATGGCCACTAATTTGGGGGTAGAAAACCTCCCAAGGGCTTTTTGTTCTGCCTTGCTTGCTGTAAAATGGCACATATAGATAATTCAGTTCAATATCTCAGCGGATGGGCAAAAATGCTGGTTTTGTTGGGTCAGGCCCCACACTTGAATCCTGAATCCTTTGAGACAGAAGCAAACACATGATGACAAAAACCTCCCCCAACCCAATCCAGTAGCCCTGAATCTTATGTATATGTGTTTAATTGCCATGGGCTCTTTTCCCATATGCTACAAAAATGCAGCTTATGACTGCAAAAGGTACAAAAACAGTGATGTAAATGAAGGATTGGAATAAGTGAGGGTCTGACAATACAGTATTATGTTGATGTCTTGGTCAGGGTATCCCCCTGGACCAATTCACTTGATTTGATTGCATCCTCTTTTCATAGTTTCCCTATACATCACACATGTTGCATGCTGACTTTTTGCATCTCTGTGTACAGGTGCAATTACTTTTCACAATGTGAAGAGATCAAAATTTACTGAAATATGTAAAATGCAAATAGTATGCAATATGCAATGGATTCTTGGTAGAGTTTTGGGATTTAAATAAAAGGTCTTGCTCTTATACATCATGGTGACTGGAGCAGCACATTTACCCATAAGTCCTTGCATGACCTGATGTGACTGTGGCCAGAGGGCTATGAACGGCTCCCTGCTCTTAACAACTGATTTAGAATCAGCTTTGCATTCCTGTCTCAACATGTTTTAACACAGCTATGAGCAACAATAGAGCAGCGATTTTAAAGGTACTAAATTGTCTACATCAGGGGATCTATGAGCTCAAACAAATGAACTGCAGCAGAAATTTGAGGTAACCTCAGATATACAAGTTTTCTTCAGCCGCTCATCTAATTCAGTCTAGCAGAAAGTGTCTCTCTGAGGACACTTGGTTAGCAGCTGGCTGAAGTGCTTTCAGTTCACACTGGGAACTGGCCGACATTTTTGCAAGCACAAGGTCCAGTGACACGGCTGAAATAAGGCATTAAAATTATCTTGCTCGCTGCTTTACATTTGGAACAGTGGTGTGGTCATTCTCACCACTCTAATGTAAAAATACACAATACACAGAAAAACAGAAATATGTTCAGGAGAAATTGAAAGCCTGATTTAAACCTCTTTTAAAACACCTGTTTATCTAAATATAAACTAAGCATATAATACATTTTATATCATTGCCTAAATTTTATATCATTGTCTAATTGTCTAAATATATTAATTAATACTAGTATTAGTATTAATTATTAATTATATTAAAATGATCCTAAAATTTACTAACAATTTTTAGATTACTTTTAGTACATTAAATACAAAATATATTTTTATCAAGTAGCTGCTTTACATTATAACAACAAAAATATATATTGTAATTTTTAAGTGTCGTCTTGGGCAGACTTCATTTTGATAAAAAGTGTCATTCTGATAAAAGTGTGGGCAGCTTGATTTTTATTTTCTAATTTTTATATCACTTTTTACATTTTAAAAATTTATTTCACATTATTATTGTTATTATATATTTACATTTTGGCTCTTTGGAAAATGCCCAAAAACATAGAAATATACAAAAATGTTGTTGTAGGGTTGTTTTTCCTTCATATTACACATTACTAACCTTTAGTTTATTATTTAATGTCATGATAGGTACCCAAAGTGCACAGCTATGGTATGAGATTCTAGTCCTCAAGTTTTTACGTTTAAGATGTTTGTCTGTTTTCTTTCACTAATATAATGTTTTCCACACATTTGACTTGCTAAGAATATCTCTGTGATAGTAATACATTAATTTATTTTTTCCTTATATTGTTTCCTTGTGAGATGTAAGAGAGACGTGCCTCGTTTTTTGGACATGTGTTGACTGCAATTGACTGAACTGGATGAAAAATATGACTAATCATTAATCATTTGTGAGGACTTTGTCTAAGATGAAACCATGCACACTTTCACACACTGTCACCTAGTTTTTCAGAAACACAAACGTGCACACACACAAGCACTCACACGTGTTTGATTGATTCCCAGCAGAAGTCTTTTGAAGGCCAGAGGTCATAGATGTTCCCTTGTCTTGAAACATACACAGACATGCACAACAGCATGCATCCTACTGAATGCGCTATCTGTTATCTTACAGAAGTATATAGCATCATGTTGTTCACTTCATACTATATAAACTTAACTTGTATTAAAATGTTACATTATGTAAAATCAGATTCGCGATAAATACTTATAATACCGCTTATTAACTTCATTTGCAGCTATATTTTATGGCCTAAATTTATTTATATATTATTATTTATATATATTCATTTATATTTATTTATGGCCTATAACATCATTAACACACATCCATGAGGAACAGAGTTAGTATATCATGATGACACATACATAAAATCGACAATCTACAGCAGTGTGTATTAGTGGAGAGAAATTAAAGCTTTCAGTTGCTGTAATAGCATTTTACAAGGCATTTAATGTATGTGCGTGACTCTACTATTGTAAGTAAATAGTGATTATAGCAGTTAATGCTACTCTCAGGTCATGTGGGAATAATCGTATGTGCTAGATGAGCACACATACACATGAAACCTCACTGAGAAATCCTTTCCAAATAGGCGGCATGTCAATTAAAGAACCAGAGTGGCAGCTAATTGCTATTTGTCATAATTAAGTTTTTATTATGAAGTATAAAAACTGTACTATATGTTTTACACATTTTGACTGCTGTTGATAAAGAATAGATATTTGATAAGGAATAGATAGTAAAATGTGGCATAAAATTTTGCCAGTTTGTGAATTGACAATAAACTACATTTTCCATAATTCTCTATGGTAGCTAAAGGAGAATGCTAAAATACATAATTAATAATTAAATCTGCATTTTTTGCTTTTAATTTTAATGCAACAACATTTAGAACCATTTAGATTACCTCTC
Organism: Botia almorhae; assembly: GCA_036877575.1. NCBI lineage: Eukaryota > Metazoa > Chordata > Actinopteri > Cypriniformes > Botiidae > Botia > Botia almorhae. The sequence goes on from JAZGTJ010002062.1 coordinate 12,844, forward strand.
TCCTTCAGTAGGTAAAAAAGAGAGAACCAAATATGAAATTACATAACGCATCCATGTTTTATCTGACCAAAATTTCTTCCAAACAATCACATAACTTCCAAGATCATAAGTAGGACCTTGCCAGGAGAACTTGAAAGCAGTATATTTGCTATGATCAACACTACAATTGTGTTCATTTTGGTGCATGACTCACTTATAATGAGAAAACACGTAGCTTAGTTAGTTTAGCACCAACATGTTAGCTGTCTGCTGTCACAAGCCCTTGAACATCCAATGTCGTTTTGTTTGTCCGCACTGCAGAATATGCCCAACACAAGCACACAGACCAACACACTCTGGGCCTATTCTATCTTCAGGTAGAGGGCATCAGAACTCAGTAAATCAACCCCCCTTCTCTTACGCCCCCACCCCAGCATCCATCATGTTCAAAGAGCTGAAGGTTACAACTGTACAGAATCCCAGCTTACAGAGAGGAACTGACCAGGCAATGAAGCATGCACAGCTCAGAGTGGTCTGCTCATCCTGGGTTGCGAGCGTTGTCTATCGGTCTAGTGATTCTGTCATATGGCTTACATCACTACTTTGGTTACCACAGAACAATAGAAAGCAGACATGCTGAACAATATATCAGAAGTATGTTTTTGTTGTGTCTGTGAAAGAGTGCATCTAAGGTAGAGAAGAGCCTCTCTGAAATATGTTTTGGCTTTAATATTCTGATTCCCAAATACTACCCAGGTGCCTCTTCCAATATAAGTTATAGGATTCCACACCAATTATTGTTCACCAAGTTAAAAATAGGTCATATAGTTTGCACATATGGTACATGTTTCTTCAAGGTGAAACAGCATAAGCAATAGTAATATTGATGCTTTCTCTAGCAATGATTTGAAAGCGTGCAGAGCCTTAGTTTCTACAGTCTTCAAGAAGTCAACCTATAAACAACTTATATTTGCATCTACACTGGGACAAGTAAACGTATTTGAAAAAGTAATACACATAACTTTTAATGAGGAGAAGAGTCATCTTTGCTGTAACCAGGTCAGACTAAATGTTCAGTTGTACAATTTAAGCCCATGTGGAAATATTCACCTCACTGTGCTGACACTCATACCATAAATATGCAATTAGAGCATATATATATATATATATATAATGTATTGAAGTAAGAGAATGCGACCTCCATTAGTCTTGTACCAGCCACAGTCATGCAGCAATGGATTTCGTCCTGATTTCTCTTTTCCCTTCAAGAGGCACTTCCTGGAAGCCTCATCCCATATTGCGCAAACACATCACTCCACTGTGGGGGTGGACAACCCCACCTGCCTCATCTCATTTACAGATTACCAACGTCTTGAAGAGACAACCCAGCCTGAATGACAAGATTGATTTATGTGAGCCGTTCCTCTGCCCTCAGCATTGGAAGACTGTTGAGCCTGCCTATTGATAGGCAACCCCCGCCCCCCAACAGTTACCTTTCATTGCCGTTATTGATCAGGCCGCATTTCAATTCGCGTGACCTGAGACATCTGTTGCAGATTGCCTGCTTGTCACTCAGGCTGCGGCGAGGTCATGCCCCCTCACAACTCCCGCACATTAGACTGTCGTATTATTATTCGCAAGAGAAGCACTCTGGGAGATTGTGTCGACGCATACAGAATTCTCCCAAGCAAGGCGACAGTGTCTGGCTGCTTTATTTGGGGGTGGTGTAATGTAGAGATGGGAGGACAGACGGGAGAGTGAGTAGGTGCCAACACGCTCGAGTGGCTGGCTTATGTCCGCAGCATATTACTGTAGTGTAGGGTAAGGGACTATTGCCAAGGTCCTGGCCTCTTGTCACTGAATGGCTTTACTAAGAAGTGCGAATGTGGCACATGAACGATAACACAGAGGTAGAATGATGAGACAGATGCTTTAGTTTCAGAGATGTTATCTCTGTCTAAATATTATAAAACACAAATAGATTTTAGGGGGGGGGTTGCCTCTACTGTCTTGAAATAAGCAGATAGAAAATTGGGGAAAATGGTTACAGTTTTTACAGTATTATACAATTACAGTATATACAGTATATACTAATTGTTACAGTATATAACGTATGTTGTGATCCAATGTGCTCACTGCTTTCTATGCTACAGCTCTGAAAAGCCAAGAAACGCAGGTTCTACATGAGAAAGCGTAAATGCAGACAGAACTTTTGCCTTTTTGTTAACTATTGACACGTAATGGAGATTTATGGAGTGTATAGTGAAAGCCAGATTCTTTTGAGCACATACAGGTCTCGGCAGCTGTTCGTTAATACTTGTGCTATGCCGCACTGGGCTTCACAAACTGAGAGAGGCCTTTCTTCTGACCAGCTGGGAGTGCGGTAGAGGAGAATCTGAAATAGATTTACCACAATAGTGATGTGCTAACTGATCAAATTGGGCCGTAATCACTCTAATCAAAGCCTAATCACTGGTTTTTGCTGGAGTGGTTGCTCTACTGAGAACAACTTAATAGAGAGCAGCCATCTATGTGTTTGTGGTGTTGCTTTGAAAGTCAATTTCACCCTAACATTAGTTTCACCATAACAAGACAAGATTAAGACTTGTTATACAATGTCAATTAAAGTGTTAATAAAAGGATATAATTTTGTGTTTGTGCGCATGTAAGCTAGCAGGCCTGTTACTTTTTAATCAAAACCGTAATGGGATAGGATCAATGTTCAGTCTACGGTTATTCAGTATCCCTGCACTTTGGATTGTGTGTGTTGTTTTCAGTGCAAGTGTGCAGACATTAAATCTATGATGAGGCACACCTGAGATATACTTTGCCTCATCACCAATACCATGATTTTAGCATTCATACACTTACTGGTATTTGCTTCATTGTGGAAGTATGCACCCCTGGACCCTAAGTTCCTCTATTCCATTTGCTCACTAAGGAAGATGGTAATGGGCATCACCAATTCATTTTGTTTATATCTGCCCTCCTGACACTGTATTTCTTATACTATGTTTAACAAGCAAGCTGTGATTGGTTGCTTTACAGTACATGTCAGTCAGATGATTTGTTTGACTAAGTGAGCAGTTCTTGGTTAGTTTAAGCTTTGAAAACTGACTTTTTATCCATGGTTAAAGGTGCAAGGTGCAACTATGCATGACTATTTTACCACTAACCCTTCTGTTTTTACTTTTATCCCCTACCATGAAAATAACTCACACAATCAGCTGAAAATAAAAGGTCATTTAAATGAGGCCTCTGCCTGGTAGCAGTGAAATGCAATGACCTTTAAGAATAAATTCTTTTAGATTCTACAGGTGTTTGTTCAATTAGAGCAACAGACCCGGAACAACCTTCTGATTACAACATATAGTTTTGTTTATATAATGTCCAGTCTGCCTCGTAACTAGCCTCTAAACTGCCCTGTGTAACTAATTTAAGTGTGGCATATGTGTTGAATTAAATTGAACTGTAGGTCACGTGCAGAGCAGTGCACCATGGGGTTTGCTGGCGATGCGACAGCATTAGCAGGTGAAGCTATTACCAGCACAGTCGGCCACACTGCGTACACCTGCTTTCCGCCTGGCAGGTGAAACTGGGGGAAACGCCGGACACTGTGGGAACAGGAAGGACACCAGTAGGAGAAACGTTTAGCATCTCAGGAGAAGCAGCAAGCCTTCCTGCTTAACGTCTAATGCAGGATTGGCTCAATTGTTTAGCTTAGTGTAGAGATGTATCCTAGCAAAAGGTTGCATCATACTATTGAGTAAATGGTCATGTTTTGGTTTTGCAGAACAAGGCTTGTTCTTTGCTCATGTAATTGATGCTTTATGTATTTGTATGTATTATGCATTTTTTTATTCTGCCACATAAAATGATGGAAAATGTAGTTGACACAATGTAGTTGCACAAGCCTATCGCTGTAAGCCAGTATTTTACAATGCATACAAACTGGCCTAAACAATCAACATTTACAATAATTTCCATGGCTCTCCTTTGGTAATTATGACTTTTTGTTGGAATTTTTGTGTGCTCATGTGATCAGTCTGATGTGACTTGAAGACAGCATTAAATCACTCACATGTGGATATTCAGATGAAATCATTTAAAGTACATTTACATATCTAATACTACACTGGCAAGCCCTGCTAGCGGCCTGCGTGCTAAGCATTCATGATGCTTTGTAAACATAGTAAACAGAAATCAATAGGACCTTATTATGGTTGCAGCAAACAAACTCTTCTTATACATATCCTGTGAATTAACTTAAAACAGCACCCGATAAAACATGCAAGAGTCACAGAATGGAATATAAATAGTAATATTGCCCATGCTGCATTACTTCATAACTGAAAAGGCAGCTAGCAGTTTTTGCTGCAATACATTCAAAGGGCCTGTCAAAACAAGCCCTTTATGGAGGTTGTGATTCACTCTACAACAGCACACCGTTTGGTTCCGGGAGGTAACAACAGCTGAATCTGGTGTAGAAAGGAGGAGGATGAGGGGCCTGAAAACAGCATGGCTTGATTTGCATGTTTGGGGGCGGGGGGTCTTGAAAATTCTTCCTGTGTGCTTATGATATGAGCAAAAAAGCCCAATGGAGAAGAGTGGCGTAACATCATGACATTGTGAAAGATGTAAGCAAAACAAAATGGGGCTGAAGCTAAATGAGAATAAAGAGGGGGAAAAAACGAGGCATGTTCTAGAGAGACAGCAAGCATGAGCCTGTTTGACTCAAGCTTTTGATAGTGTTGCCATGGCGACCAGGAGCAAATCTCCCAAGCGTCGTCATCGACATGACTCTTCCCGTAGAAACGGAGGGATAAAAATAGACGCAGGACCAGAGAACAAAGCACTATTTAAAAGGGAACGAGAAAACAAAAAGGAAGTGAAAAACAGTCAGTGATGAAAAAGATGACACATGTCTGACTGATGCTGAAGCGTGGATGGAAAGCAGACAGGCTGGACCAACTTTTAAAATGGCAGCCCTTTGATTGACAGGAGAAGCTGAGCTGCGGGGGCCAGGAAATCCTGTCGTTAGCGCAGCCCATTTAAAAGCAGCAAAGCTGTCGGACTAGCATGGCCACCTCCTGTGTTTATACTTATTGCACACACACATTTGCTCCGTTGAGTATATGAAAGAAACTCTATCAGTAGTGAAGCACACACCCCTTTTCCTTTTTGGCTTTTACACTGCTTAGCATTCATGTTTTATGCAATTCTGTGTGTGATATCGGTTGCAGTGCGCAGTGCTATGCAGACAGCTATGGCAAATGCAAAAAGGCTTATGAAATAACGAGATCTAACGTTTTATCAAAGAAACTCCAGAGGTATTGCCCACCGCTGGGACGGCAAATGCAAAAACACAACCGCCCTCAGTGTCAACAGTTAATTAACCAATTGGATCAATAATTACACATATGTGTAAAAATTCTTTGTCAGCTGCCACAATGAAAATTCCATAAAGGTAGATAGACAATGAGTTTAAGGACTTAAGAGTTTAAGGGCATAGCCTGGCTGTATGTCCTTGTGGCTGCTAATTATAAACATTCCTGTGATGTGAAATATACTGCTTTCACTTTTAAATACAATCATAAAATAATTTCATAAAAACATTCAATACTGATTCAGCTTGATTCAACCTGGCTATGCCCAATGAGTAATTTTCAGGTCACCTTACTTGCCTTTTGAAACTGACCTGCTCTCTCCTATAGACAGCGAGGATCCTGATGTTGAGGAAACTCCCGGGGGAAGTGTCCCGGGTCTCTGTGGCCCGGCATGGCAGCTGGCCTGACTGTCGGCATGTGGTTAATGGAATGCCTTAACCCATCTGGAGCTCTCCTCATCCTCCCCCTCTCCACAAATCCCCATGCCAGTACTAGCGTCAGTACATCCACCTGAGTCTCTCAGGACTGCCCACAACATGGCGTCGTCCACTGACTTAAATCTGGAGTATGCCAATAGTTATACAAAATTGAAAAATAATTGCAGAAATATTGATTGTTTTTCCCTTGATCAGACAAACAGTCATGCTCCAAACTGTGACTGTGAACAAGTGATTGGCTGAACTAATGTTGCTGTGTCATACTGGTTGTGATACTCCACAACACAGCAATATTTTCAAAAGGTCACAGAGTTTGCACTTTTCACGTGTAATTCCTGAGCTTTGTAAAGCTTTTAAGGATTGCTTTCGCAGGGTATAGGTTAAAGGGTCTAAAGGTTAGCTAAGAATATGAGAATATTTAAATTCAACTCAATTTTATTTATATAGCGCTTTTTACAGTGTTGCACTGCTTTAAAGCAGCTTTCCATATAATGAATAATAATAATAATACAAACAAAACCTATATGTACATAATCTATAATATGTACATATTTGTACATATCCGGTTTGATGCAGATTCATTTGACTGAGGGACCCAATTGTTCCAAATACAATAAGGGAGTGTTCTGTGTTAGCTAGGAAATTTGTTTGCGTTTTTCAAACCAGAATCATGCGTATTAATTGACAGTATATTGAAACATTGACAAATTACCAGCCATCTCTACTCATTTTCATATGGCTACTGTTATGGCCCTGTATATTGAGATGGGATGGCAGAAAAGAATTTTAACATCCAAAATATACCAAAATTCAACTGTAATGTGTTGAGGACAATTCAGAACTATGGACAATACAGGAAAGGTCTAATCCTGGAATCAATAACACTATTGGATGACTTCAATTAACAAGATTAAATACCTAATGCTCTTTACTCATAAACTGATAAACCACTATAATCCATTTAGAATATTCTTAAAGACAGCTGTGGCTCAGTTCATGTAAGATGCAGGTGAATGCATTCTCCCATGGGGGTCTGGGAGAGTGCTGGCCCTCTTTCTGTGTCTGATTTATGGCGGACATCGCTCTGCCCGCCAGACGCCTGGAGATATGATGATCATCCTGATGTGGGTGCTCTAGTTTCCCATCATCCCCCTCGACACGCGCGGACCACAGCGCCTCCTCGTTTTAGCTCCATCGCGCCTGAACACCGCCACCTGCTGGTAAGATTCTCATCTGACAAGTCAATGTGTTCTTTGCTGCAGGTTTTATGATGTAATAATCTGGTCAGTGTTGTTTGAAATGGAAGGTTAGGCTGCAAATGTAGCTTGTATCATTTCATTCATGACAGTAATTGTAATAATAATACTTTTGTTTTCCTGGCTTATTTTTTAAAATTATTGTCATTATTATTATTGTTATTACTTAAAATTGCTGTTCTTTGAGAATTTGATAATTTTTTTTATCATTGGTTGTTATTATATGATAACTGTACTCAAAGTAGGTGTATTTTATGGCATCTGTAAAATTTAATTAGCAGATACTTAGGTGTTGTTTTTTCTTTTTCATAATTTATTCTTAATTAGTTTATTTTTGTTTTTATGTTTCATTAGTTTTATTTTTCGCTTTTATTCCCTTCTTTGATGTTTTAAAAAAGTCCAATCTTTAAGGCCACTCTTGATAGATAAAATATATTTTATCTCAAAAGGTTTTTATTCTGGTTTAGTAAAGTACTAATTAGTAAAATACTATTTAACTTAACATTACTATGGCTACAGTTCTCCAATTCAGGTGATATAATGTATTCATTTCCCATGAAATATGTAAATTCATAAAATAAGCATAATCCACGTCTATGTAAAACTGTACATATCTATACTTTTTAGTATTCTTCTGCGAATTATTTGGTGTTTGTCTTTTACTGGGCATGTTATTTTTTTATCTGTTGTGTTTCTGCTGTGTTGTGCAAGTCAAATTTCTTGTGTATGAGAACACACTTGGTAAATAAAGCCTTTCTGATTTTGAAAACACAGGTGAGCTGCATTGGTCTATCAGTAGTAACAAGACAGAATGCAACAAATATCTGACTGTGCTGCAGTACCACTAATCACCTCAAGGGTGTCTCAAATATCCGTCCTGCGTCAGACAGGGCATCCATCACTCTGTTTTTCCTCCGTGCTTTTCACTTACTTGCTCGCTCGCTCTCAATAAGTCATGTCCACATGCTCCTACAGTCAGTAGGGTGATTTTTCGAATGGCCCTTTAACAGGGCTCTAGGGGGAGATTGAAGCCTAGCGAGCCTGAGGGCCGATTTGGGCCCTCTGTAATCTGCTAGCCAGTGCTCCACAAAGAGGGGCCATCTCTCAGTGTGCCTGATAAGAGGTTATCTGTTCAACCATGCAGAGGGTGTAAGCACAATAAACTTAATAGTGAAAACTTCAAGCACTGTTCGGAGAGGACTAATGTTCCCTGAGGACGTAAGGCACATTTGTGCTTCACAGACATACTTTGTAATTTCAGTCCCGTCTTTGTGAAACATGCTTATGTTTTTCTCAGACAACCTCTGTAAAAATAATAATCATGATAATAATTATAGAGAACAAATACCCTTTCCAACTAATTTGGACATCATCTAAGAAATCTAATCCCATCTAGATGGAAATATCTGTGATTGCGGATATTGTATTTTCACAGTGCATCTCCTCATTTGCTTTGACCTTTATTGAATACCGTAACTCCAATTTTCTTACTAAGCGTGGTTCTTTTGCCAGCCTAGTGCATCTTCATTATAAAAGTTGGCAACTTCCTGCCAACTTTTTGTGTAAAATAACAGTTGGTAGAACTGCCTTCCGACCTCCCACCAGACTTAAGCAGATAATTTAATCAATAAGAGGAGTTTAATCTGAGTACGGCACCTGTAATAGCAGCATCAGGTATGATCCTCACTTATAAAATTACTTTTCTTAATTACATACACAAAATATACAGTATGTGGAAAATTAGCTTTTCTAATGCCCACATACATACACTTCCACAATAAACACTATTTAGATAGGATTCATTTATCACACAACTTTGGAAAAGTTTTAGTTATTATAACAGAACATTCAATCTGTGATGTAATGCTCTGATGTTATTCAGATAAGAGTGTGATCTCTGCAGTAACGCAAGACCTGCACACAGGGATCCTACCTGACAATGTAATACAGTGGCTGCTGTGAGCAGTCTGTAATCGAACTCTTCTTATCGATTCAGTCCTCGTTTTACATCAGGTGGGATGCCAGCAGTACTTGAAGCACCAACTTTTATCTTATACAGAAAGTTCAAAGCAAAAAGGTCTGAGTCAGAAGTAAACAGAAACTTAGCTTTGGTTTTCGATGAAGGTCAGAATAAATAAGCATAGTGGAAAAATAATATGCTTCAGAAATAATACCACATATATTCCTATGTGAACAGGATTTGATTTCTCAGAGAACATAAATACTAAATAGAAAATCAAACCTGAAAGAATCTTAAAAACACAGACATGTTAGACTCAATCATGATTACAATCAAGTGCATCTAGGAAACCACTGATAACCACTAATCTATTTAAACACCTCAGGTAAAATCTACATGGCAGATTAACTACAGAGATTATAATACCATCCCAATCAGTACATCAGACCTCCTGTTAAGGTTTCCTTTTCTGTTAACAATTGTAACTCAGATGTCATTTACAGTTAATCCCATTTGAAATGTGCAATAACTTTGTGCAAGACAGAAGAAAATAAGTGAGTAAGACAGGGAATAATGTGGGGAGTTTGTTCCCGGTAGGTAAAGTGAACGAAAGGCTAATGGATGTAGAGAGAGGGGCCCTGCGGGAATATGGGGAAACAAGAATATTCTTCTGAGGAAAACAGCTGAGGCAGTTAAAAAAAGAAAGGGGAGCCTTTAAACACTTATGGGATGGAGGCTAGACCCGGGGTGAGACATCCCGAGGGCCTGAAAGCCCTGTCATTCTGATCCTGTACAATCCCAGAGGTCTGATTATTTCATGAAGCAGCCTGACCACAAGCTTCAGAGGGCCTAGCTCAAATTTGGGATAGAGCAGATTTCAAGTGCCGAAAGGGGTTAAGCGGTGCGGACTGAAAGAGCAGCGAGAGAGGTAGAAAATAAAAAGACACGGGCAATCAAATCCAAACAATCTCACACGCAATCCTGGAGGTGAAACTTTAAGTATTTCCTGATGGCTGTGTGCATTGTGTAAAACATATTTATTGCTCTTCAACTGCCTCTGCTGACTATTGAGGCATGCACACCTTAGATATTAAACAGTTTTTTTTCTACTCAAGAGAGACCTGCGACTACTAACACCTTGTAATAATTTCCTTTCTGGGTGTACTTTTGTATTGTCGCAGCTTTATCTTGTTTATAAGAGGACAACATCAGAATGTTCCTTTCCTAGACTGCTGAGGGAGTAATGAGTAAATATGTAGATATCCGAGCATGACAAATAGCAAATGTTGGAGCAATACATAGACTCGCTTTCCACTACATTAATTACAAATGTCTTTTATTCACTTATGTTTTAAAGCTAAAATCGTGAATCGTTTCTGCGTATTGCTGTATAAAATGGGCTTTCCTCAGCTAGCATTGAATGTCAATAACACAGCTATGTGCACAGCTATCTCAACTTTTCTGTGTAATAAAATTACAGATAAGTTCTCACAAAATGAGCTTTTTCTGCATTCAAAACACCTCATGGGATTTCAGTGAACTGCTATATGTAGTGACAAGAACTGTATTCCATATAACTGCAGTTATTTTACTGTATCATAAAAATTTTATACCCAGCATTAATGCGCTATGCTTTATATTTAACTACTGGAAAGTTTCGAGTGAATCTATAAAAACAAACCCCTCTGTCAGGTTTGCCTGCAAGGACATAGTAAAATGTAATTATGGCAAATGACATTAACTAAACAGGGGAAGGCATTGAACAGGCTCCATTATTGAGATGTCACCTGGCTGTGGAAGTAGTTTAAAGATTGCTTGTGTTGATTTATTGATCACCTGATCCATGTAGCTGATCCCTTCTCAGTGCTTCATCGATGAAGGATTTGGTCATCTAAAGGTGATGGCTTTATTTTCCACAGTGAGGTTCAACAGCATTGCAGAGAGCATGAGGAGAAGTATTTATTTCCTTCTTTGATAATATCACATATCGTTTGTCATTTCATGTTTCATGGAACTTTGTCAAGAATTGTGGTATCTCCCAAGTTGCCCAATGACATGGCCTGATAAAATTTCAATCCTCATCCCATTCTTCCTAAAACATAATACGGATGCTTATCCTGCTAATTTATATTTTTTCCTGACAAACAAAACAGAAAAATTATTTATGATTAACCAGCCAAGTCTGTCTGCAAGACAACTAAACAGGGTCAGGCTGGAAAAACAAAATCTCTCAACCGTAGCCTTTGTTTGTGTTTCAACTCTACACCACACTTGCACACTATGAAAGATAAGAAAACACTACGATTTTTACGAAGATTAGGCTAGTACTCAAGTTTATATGAGATAAAGTTAATCTCAAGTTAATCTCATGTTTAAGAAAACCCTGTTTAACACAGATGGGTACTTCTTCAGCTATAAGCACTTTGGTCCTGTGATTTTTTTACAAATGAAACTTTTTTTAACATACTTTTAACATGCTCAGTATATTTAATTTGTCTGCAAAAAAATATAACTTTTTGTTTTTATGTTTTTGGAACGTGCTAATTGAATTTCCACAACATCTCAAATGCTATATTGTGTTCAGCAGTGAAAATGACACTGTAAACATTTTTGGTCTTTCAAATTTGCTTAGCATAATTTTTATAACTAGCATTTTACGTGCCCTTTAAATACCTATAAAATTTCACACTGTGTGCATAATATGACAAAATTACAGCTTGGTTGCACATATACCCAAATTTGAAGTTAGGCGTTAAGGTGTTTGTTTACCTGCTATCATAAGTGTAAAAATCTGTGTGCCACTCATTGTTTATCCGGCAGTTTCACAGGATTGTGCCAACTCTCCCTTCTGCCTGCCGTTCTTATTGAAAATGAATTGTGACCCAGCAGGTAACTTTATCCAACCAGCCTGCAGCCTGATATCGCCTAGGGCTCTATGTGAGTCATTATCACCACTTGGCTTCAAATTCAGCTTTTTAAATGTGTTAAACATGTTTTATTCACTTTCATTTTTTTATTTTAATAAAAAATCATCCCCTGGGACATAAAGCACCTGTAATTGAAAAAGCATCCAGATTTTCCATTTAAAACATTATAATGCTAAACTATTGCTACCCTCTGGAATTAGTTGATAAACATTCACACTTGGATGGAGAAAACTCAACTACAGTTGCTTTTGAATGACAGGTTTGGTATCAATCCTTTTGTTCTACATTCTCCACCTCCAGACTAATTATTTTGCCTTACTCTCAGGGTCATGCTTTTGAACATGGTTATTTATTCTGAGTGTTTGCTTTTCATTCTCTTTTGAGTAATGTTCCAAAAAGCTTTACACACGAGACGTTGCATGCTCTTCCCTTTGGCACCGCATCTGCCATATCCCACGAGCACCAACACCCCTGCAAAAACAAAACGACACCTCTTATGGTTTCACATCAAACAGACTCAGAATAAACACATCCAGCTTTATCACCACAGTGGATTACACGTTTCTTCCTGCATTGATGTGACGTGTAGTGTACGGTGAGTCTTTTCTCATCTTAGATTTCTGACAGTTCAACACACCAGGGTATAATGGATGTGATCATTAAGGAAAACGATTGCATATGATACACAGCCATTTTAAATATATAGATGCTATATAAAACAATTTGAATGTGAACAAGCCCCTCTCGCGAACCTCATTACGAATCCAAGCTCCTGATTTTCCCTCAATCACAGAGTAATTTTAGCCTGTCTGAATGTTTTGAAACCGTATGGCTAATGTCTTTCCCTCTAACTGTTGTGTTGATGTTTATTAGCTTGTATCAGTGAACGACGAACTTCATTCACCATCACATCCATCACAAAGGTTCACATCTGCAGCGTTCACCCCCAATCCAATATAATTGTACCCCGTGGCTGTATATAGTTCCCTTCACAGCAGTGGAGTTAATAATCAAACCAGATTTCTGAGAATCTTCACCTTACTCTCATTGAGTCAATCAGGCAGAAGATTTACTATGCCTGGCAGCTGACCTTTTACCACTGCTTGTAATTGTCAGCAGAGACATTGTAAGGAGACGGACCACCTGTGGAAAAATTAATTTGTTTTCAGCATGTTTTCTGAGAATATATGTTGAATCAAGTTTATTTTTGCCCCCTTTGGAAAAATGTTTGTTCTTGTTTTAAGCGTCGATCAGTCAAATCGAGAGGAAGTCTTATTATCTTACACATTAAAAAATTACTGGTTAAAAGTATTGTTTCGAAAATGTTGAGAAATTGCAGTACTCAATATGGTGGCTGTTAGGAAAGGAGGTCCTTCATTTTCATTTATTAAAGCCAATTTACTTATTAGAGCCTTTTAATACTCTAGGACATATATGTTCGTCACATTTTATTGCTAATTAGAAATGTTATTGAAATGTAATTTTGACAGTCTTTCAGTTAGATAATAGTTGTACTTATATGCCTATTACTTGCCTTAAAGGGACTTTGTTGTCTACCTTAACTACGGTTTTCATAGTTTGACCTTAAATACGGCTTAGAATTATCTTAAGGCACGCTAGACTTCTCCAACTGACACACAGTACGGGACAATGGTTCTCATGTGAATGCAAACCCTTTTATATGGCGGGACCTGACACATCTAGGTTATGACACACTTTTTGTTTAGTTTGAGTTTTGTTGTATTTTTATAAGGAGTTCTGTGGGGATGCATAAAGGTTATTGCCTTTTCCCAGCTACAAGATATGTGGGCCACTGTTCTGGAACAGCACAGTGCTTCTGGGACTTTTCATCTAAGAGATTTTCTTGCTGTACATTGACCTTTGTGCTCATCCTGCGCTTTGTTATAATTTCTTCCACTTCCACAACCCTTGAAATGTCTCAACAAGTTCAGAGATGAGCAAACATCTGAGTGCAGCGGAGGAAGAAAGGGAATTCCCTAAACAGGAAGTCTTTGGTCTGAAAAGTTTTCAAGCCTTGTGTGTACATGAGCTATAAAAACAGTAATATATGTTAAAATGAATCCATGAACAGATTTGACACATTAGCATGTTATTAATATAAAATGACAGAAGTTAAGAATTGCAGTATTTTGACTGTAGTGTCTTTTTCTCTCAAAAGATAAACATTTCATAAAACAGTAAAGTAAAGTGTTCTTTAAACAGTAAAGTGTTCCTTAAAACAATAAAACTTACAACCAAACACTTCAAACATACATTTGATACATTTTATTGTTTTAAAGATAGAACATTGTAATTTAATGTAGAAACTGTTAATGTACCCAGTGTAGATTTACAGTACTCATCCTCTATTCACGCTATCCCTAGACATCATGATTTTTTCTGTCAACATTTCAGCTTGAAGTCTACATCTGAATAATTAGTGTCAATCTGTCCGTAAGAGTTTACATTTGACTGAGAGAGTGCCACAGCTTAGCAATTTGTCACCAGTTAATTCGGCAGAGGCTGCTAAGTGCAGTTATTTTTCTGCCTGAATCATGCAGATACAGTCAAAACACAAATACGCATCCCACCTCAAAAGCGCTCTGCAGGGCTTGATCATGGTGTTTTGTATTCTAGCTGCATTGGTATGCATGATTACATGATCATGTGGGCTGAGCTTCAGCCAGGGGATGAGAAATACATACACAGGCAGTGGAGTGAAAGAGAGAATGAAGTAATATAGAGTTCTGAGGGTTAAATGGGAATAGGCTGAGGCTAATCCAAAATCCAGAGCCAAGTATGATTAGGTATGAGTATGATTAGGGCTAAGGGAAAAAAAACAATAAATAACAAAGAAAAACCAATGAGGGCCACAAATAATAGGGCTTTTTCTACTGCCTTTGTTAATTGCAAGATATGTACTCACTGGTTAGACTCAAAGGCTGCATAGAATTCCAGAGAGAAAGAGAGAGAGCGAAAAGATTTTGTGGTCTCCTTTTGTTGTGGTTTTGATGAGTCTATTACTGAGGTAGTGTGTGTGTGTGTGGGGNTATCAATGTCTTGTGTGTTTGTTTGTTTAGTCTGTATGCGGGTGTATCTGTACATTTGGAATTATGTTTTGGAATTGTGTCTGTGAATGCATGAGTATCAACACATACTGTATCAAGTGTGTGCAAACAGTAGCTATGCGCCAATTGGAGAAGCTTTCTACATACTGTATACTGTCAAACAATATGATAAAATAAACTGGATTGTATGTAAACTGGTGTCCAGTTATTATCTTAAAATGAAAACAGTTTCAAATAAATTTGAAAAGATGTCTTTACTTTGATCAAATACTGAACCAAAAAGAGATGTTAAAAAGTGTTTTTCATTCCAGTTCATACATCATACTGGAAATGAAGATTGAGGTGAGTACATTGCATTGTGGAATACAGTGTTCCATACAGTATGCTTTGTTGTATAGTGCACATTTTGGCAAATATATAGACCTGTCACTAAAAACTGTAAATGTCTCTGAATTTTAAAATTGTGATCATCATTTGTAATCCTTTTTTTGTGCAACTTATAAAATTATATTTTATACACAAAATTTGAGCATCATGTAAATATGTCATTCCAAACATAGCATTTGAATGTGAGAGAAAGCGTATGTGTGTGTTACATGCTAAAAAGAGAAAAGCAAAGCAACAAGCCCACAGCAATACCCAACAGGAAAAAATCCAAAACCCGGCTATCTTAAAGGGCTGCGGTGCGACACGATTTACATAAGCCTTCCCTTTCATCTGAGAAAGCAGGGGAGAAGTTTACTGATTCCCTTTGTATGTTTACCATTTTAATGTGCAAATTCACCCTCACTCACTTTTATTTCTTCATTTTTTATTTCTCCAAACAATTGTTTCCCAGGATACTAATGCACTTTTTTGTGGCACACTAACTGAGGCAAAGGGGTGATCACGTTCACACTCAGGGGACTCATTTCTATAAAATTGCTGGTAGCTTTTGTGGCCCTGCTCACTTAGATTAAATGAGGAGACCACAGCCATTTGTCAATGTTCTGTGACATGGCTGGGGTGCCAGTCTGCTGATCTGCCTCATTAGAACCAGGGTCGCGTTAGAGGCGCCACATGCATGAATGTGGGCAAGCACTCAGATTCTAGTATCTGCAAAATAGGAAAACACACACTCACTCACAAATTCACAAGCTAGTAGATCACTGCTGACAAGATCAGTTTACACAGTCCAACAGTCACAGACGACATGGAAATATCAGGAAATTTTAAAATGCATGAATATTTCTTTAGTCAGTAGCTTATATACTTTTTGGTTATGCTCAGTTATTATATATTTCATTGGCTGGAAAATTGTTCTTTGTGAGTTGAATTGCTTTTTATAAAAAAAATCGTTATTCAGTAATTACTGAAAAAACATTGGTGAGATAAAACCCTGAGATAAAGCCAACATAAACTTTCAAACCGGTTTATGCTTGCTTGGTGCTGGTCTTGCTAGCAGACCAACATAGGCATGTTTATCAACAAAACTCAGCCGATGATGGTAGTTAACAATCATAGCCTTCTTATGAAGCTGGTTGGCCAAGAACACCTTGCTGGCTGAGCTAGTTAGGAAGCCTAGCTTGGACACCAGTACAAAAAACTAAAAAACAACATATAGCTTCTGGTAACCAGCTACTATATAGTCTTATCAGTAAGGACTATATAATTATGACAATATTTTACTCTTCAGTCTTCCAAACATAGTTACTGACAAACACACATACTCACTTTAGACATTTGCTTAAAAAAAGTCATATTTTCTGTCTCAGAAGAATTGAATTGGTTTGGAGGTTGTGTGGGCCAGTCTAAGAGCTATCCTGTGTGGGTGTATTTGTGTGAAAGTGTGGATGCCCCTGGGAGATGAGCAATAGTACAAGTGATGGGGCCTTAACACATTTGCCTGCAGGCCAGCAGAAATGCAGACTCAATGGTGTATGATGGTAAATGATGCACATAAAAATATCTCAAATTTCTGTCTAAACACAAGCAAGCAAGATTATGTCAAAAGAAATAGCAATTCCTGAACCACAGCCTGCCATTCTGACGTAGATTTATACATGTATAGACGAGTAACTGCCGTCTAAATGATAAACTAACGTAGGATAAGCCTTGGTGTCCATTCCAAAGGCAATTATTACACATTTAATATCCACACTGAGACACATTTTGTGAGTTTGAGTATACGGTGCAGTGAAATCATATATTGTCTACATGAGCACTACATATAAGGGTTATCAGCAAATATATGTTCCAGTAGCTCAGTTGACAGTGCATTGCGCTAGCAACACAAAGGTTATGGGTTCGATTCCCAGGGAACACATGCACTGACAAAATGTATAACTTGAATGAACCGTAAATCGCTTTGGATAAAGGTGTGAATATAGACGTGCCTCTAGCATGTGGATGAAGGCTATATAAATCTCGAATATTTGTTGGGTCTGGATAAAATCCTTGCCTTATCCCTCTGTGTGTGCTACATAAGAATATCCTCTGTGCCTTTATAATGTAGAAACCTTGCAGAATACACATGAACGTTTGTTTACCATTTATTAAAAATAGGTCACCCAGAAATACAAATATTATCATCATTTACTTATCTTTATATCATTTCAAACCTCAATGACTTTTTGTGGAAACACTGGTCACTATATGATTTTATTTTTTGTTGCAGCTTGAACATTTTGCCTCAGTCTCCATTTGTGTGGTTTGGAATGGTATGATGATGACTAAATGAAGACAACATTTTGGGTGAACTATCTCTTTAATACCTCTGTGTGTTCTAAATAACATCCTCCATGTGTGTGTCCATTGTCCTCATTTACCATGTGTTAAGAAGCAGGAACAAAAGAATTCTCTGTGTGACTATGTAAATCCACAGCTGCCTCTCCTTGCATTTTAGCTCTGACAGTTAAGCATGCCAAAATGCCTTTGGTTTCCCCACAAGCAACAATCATCCGTCATCCCAGAGTGACCAATGAGCCATTAGAACTATAGTCCAATTTTCTTATGCAATTCACTTTTGGCTCTTCCTCTGTCTTTCTTTCGTCCAGCCATCCAATCCTCCCTTGCCAAAGCTCACACTTTTATGGACAGGGGCCTTATTGCCTCTGTGGCCTGTTATAAACCCCTCAAGCTACTGACACTAATGTGATGAACATTCCTGGTTGGATGCCAACCTTTTTAATGATTTCTGGGGGTCTTCACCCTGCAAGCCATTTCTTGTGACCCAGTAACAAGCTCCGTTCATGTGGCCTGGCTGGTCTGTAAAAAAAAAAACTTTCTTGGTGCGTGTGAATCCCATTAGCATGATTACTGTCATTGGACAAACCGCAATGATTGTGATGTATATCTCTGGCAGCCAGATACAATGTATTACTGTATTCCAGCAATTCCTGCACGACTATAAGGCCCCTGTTAAATGTACAGTACTACAGCAAAAATATTGTATTTTCTCTAGGTTTTACCAAGTTCTAAACTTGCAGCCTTGCAGTTGAATGTGAAGAGATAAATAATAAATAAGTGTATAGATAAACAAATATCTGGTTTGACCATTGAGCTTCAAGTCACAAACAAATAACTCTTTTAAGCCTGTTTGTGTATAAACATCTCTCAAAAATGACTCACATTCACAAGTGACAGGTTTAAAACGGTCCAACACAGTGTTTCCCAAAGTGTGGTAGGAGCTGGACCAGAAGATCAAGACTCATTTTAAAAGAATCTCTGTTTTTACTTTTTTTTCCTGTTAATAAATGGTATAAATGGTTTTGTACAATCGGCATAATCTCTGATTTAATGTTCATCTAAGTAATATGATATGATACTCTATACTACACAATACGGGTTTGATTTCTTGATTAAAGTTTGATCATTGTCATTCTACTTAAACTTTATGCAGAAGAAATATTAAATTTCTACATATCTTTCTTATATTATTTATTAATAAGTATTGGTCATTCTTATGGTGTTCACTGTTCACAGTACTCAAGAAGGTGGGCTAGGCTCCCCAGGGGTACAAAGAGTGTGTGTATATATGAAAACTTTAAAAGTTACTGAAAGTTTGGGAACCATTGGTTAACTTATTCACTCAGTGAACCTGTAGTTCCCTAAATGACATCAGAGTAACTTAGTAAACCACATCTTGCTAGTTACTGTCATCATAATGTCATCATCATGTCAAACATCAACTGTTTCTGTACTTAAGATTTGTTCATCAGATTTAACATCTGGCCCTAGAACCAACATGCCTAGTCTTCAATAATATATAAACATATATATAAATATATATATATATATATAATAAATATATAAAATAAATATAATATATAATAAATAAATATAAACATTATTTTGAACTGATTGGGGGTAAAGTTGGGGTAGGGTTTAAATAGAGGCTCCCTTGCTGTAAAAACAGAAATCTTTAGGAAACACTGCTGTATTCGGATACTGCCATTTGGCAAGTAGAAGTGGAGACTGTAGTTTCACCACTCAATACACAGCCAGATGTAAGAGTGTGACAGAATGAGATAGAGAGGGAGAGAGAGAGAGAGACTAGATATGTAAAGGCCTGGGGCTAGAGGAGCAGAGATCATACCATTGTCAGTTCTCCACCACCCACACTGCAGACAGTCAACTGTCTACAGTAACATCCACTGACCGCATTGTTCCATACATTAAGGCATATCAATTCAAAATATACAGTCTTGAATGTCATAAACAACAAAAAATACATCATATCCCAAAGCAGGCAGTGCCATCATTATGTCACACTTCAGGACTTCAGGTCAGGAAATTGTTATGTAAGTATTGTAAGTATGAATTGTAAGTATTGGTATGTAGGTATGTAAGTGTTGTAAGTTTAAGCAATGGAAATAGTAATACTCGTCTTAGCAAGCATCATTAAACAACTAGAACCATCCATCCAGTCTCCAAGCCCACTTTTCCTCAGCAGAGTCAAGGGGGGCTGGAGCATACATCTAGGATCAGTAAAACTGTATAGAGTAAGACTTAAAAGTATGCACTTTTTTGTAAATGTACTTTTAAATGTAATCTTTTGCACTTTTTATGTTGTTCACATTTTTTAGGTTTGCAGTCAGCTTTAAAAAGTTCTATTTGCTTAATGCAAAAACATCATAATACAATTTTTGTTTTTACCTGATCGAAGGTGGTACTTGATAATTGTAAAACCACCATAGCATAATCACATGGTGTTACTGTACAGAGTGAAACCTGCAGACTTTCCTCCCAGTGTAATATAGATATGGTTTTCCATTTTATGAGACCCATCAATCTAAGTCAATACCCAACCATTTAAGTCTTTTAAATAAGGCGTAAAATGGGCTGGCTCAGTTTTGACCCAGTGTCAAATTGGCACCTAAAATTTATTTCGATTCACCCAAAGGGAAAAGGAAACAAGTGCTAAATATTATTTATGTCAAGTTGCCTGCCAGGCAACAGAGTGCAAGGTGTGCAGGGAAGTCTGTTTAATCCAAATGGCCTGGTGTTGCGTCACACACTTTGGGGGAGTTTAAACGCTCTCAGTGTTTAAACTCAGCATAATATCAAGAGACTTATGTTTTATGAAAACCTTCCAGCGGCAGAAATGAGTTGTTTCGTCTTTATTTCCCCCTCGGAGACAATGAGATAAAATACGTCTGCTACCCAAAAACCAAGAAATATGTTTTTCTCATAAAAATACTTAAAGCACATTAATTCTGGAAATAGTGGATGAGCAGGATTTGCATACACTCAAACATTATTATGCTTGAGCTTTGTTATCATTTTGTCTATTGATTTAATTAAAGCAGACGTTTATAAGGTAATATGATCTTGCGATGTCTTTATAATTAGTACAGTTATCTAGTTTTATAAATGAATTTTATAAATGAGTTTTTTTTCTGCTTGAATTATGATGCATACAGAAGCAGTAGATTTATATAGAGATATAAAATCTAGTACAAAACATGAAGGAAAAATGGTTAAAAAACTAAAGTAATTGGTTAACTAACTTATATAGTAAAAAATCATCTCATAATTTACACTTAAAAGATATATTAAATTCAATAAGACAATGCATGGCAAAATGTTTTGAACTCGGTGGAACTTATTGAAAAAGCAAAGTTTCTTATAATTAAAGAAACTTAAAAACACTAACCAAAATAATAACCATATTCAATCCTTAGTAGAATCATTGCTTGAATCTCATAAATGTACCTCAGAGTGTGACGACAGAAAGTTAACAGTGAGCACACCTCCCTCTGGGTTTGCACTTTAATTGCATTGCGGAATATCCCCTCAGTGAATCTATTTATCATATTGAGCCATTGTGTAAAGAGGATTTCAGCGTTCCTTAGCAATGCCAGTTCTTGATTAGTAGCTAACCCCCTCAGGCAAGTGTCAACCCACTGTCAAGCATTAGCATTAGGCTGAGCTGTAGATCAATGCGAAGCCAGCTTAAACCAAAATGACAATTTTGTAGTATTTCAGTGAGTTTCAGTGATCGAAGTATTGATGATTGTTCTCTTTTTATTTGCTATGCAATAAAATCCCAATACCACCTAGAGACAATGAGTTCAACAACTAAAAGCTGTGCTTCAGTATGCGTGTCCCAGCACACATCGGCATTGTTTTCATGTTAGCCATAAAGCAAACAATGATTCAACTTGTCCTTCCCCAGTGGCTAGTGGTGATTATAGAAGACAATGTTCTCTTGCTGCTGTGGAAAGCTGTGTTCAGTCAGCACAGATTTACGCCTTAAGGTGTGTTGAGTGGACAAAGGCCAAGAAAGAAAACAGGCCACAGACCATATTTCGGATGACCCCTGGCCAGTGTGCGCACTGCAAATTGTAGTTCCAGAACCAGCCGGGTCTACTCACTTCTTCAGAAACTACTACACCAAGTCATCCTCAAAAATGTGCCCTTGTGTCACCATAATTTTTTAGAGAAAATCAAATAACAGTCTGGTGAATGTGGTAACGATTTTTGTGCAGTCTGTGTTGGCTACAGTCTTTCACAAGTGTATTCTTTTAAAGAAGGAAAGATTTGTGATAGCACCAGTAATTAACAGCAAGCAACCAGACCTACTTACTTACACAAATATTAACATGTACATATTGGTTTAGAGGGTACTTGCAATTTTTATTTTTGCTTTGTTAAAATTAAAGAACAAACCATCAACAATTAAAATAACTAATCAAAATTAATCTCTTGACTTTTGACTTCAAGAGAAAAATGTGGGTAATGGGTGTAAGCTGTATACATTTCTTTAACTTCAATAATATAAATGATAAAGCTAAATTATTTACAGTTTAAGTTAATAGGAACACATTTCTGGTCTGTGTTGTACACTGTCCATTCTGTATATCTGTATATTTGTATATTTGTATATTATTCTTTTTATTACCTGTGTCTTGTCTTTTCACTGTCTTTCTGTTGCACTGTAGAGCTTTTGTCACTAGAACAAATTCCTTGTATGTGTAAACATACCTGGCAATAAAGCTCATTTTGATTCTGATTCTGAAGGGTTACTTTATTGTTGGGGCTTTTACTGATATATACTGTGAACATGGTATTGTATTTAAAGTATTCCCTCCACAGGAGTTTAGCCTCTACCCGTATGTACCCTGTGTCCAGATTTTAAAATAGCATAGACTTTTTAATTGTATGCAAATTTGGACTAAACCCAAACTTTGTGGAGGGAAAGCATATTAAAATTTTAAATGGATTAAACTGTGAAAAGACCATAGATATAAACCATGAAATAATGCTTAAAATGATATGTTATCAGGGTGTTACATTTTCTGTCACTTAGAAATGTTTATTGCATTATTCAAGTGTCATGTGTGTCAGCCAGGTGTCTTTGGGGGCCACTGTGCACTTTCTAAGCCTATATGTTTATTTACCACAGTACTGCAAAGTCTGCTTTTAATGAGCTTTATGTCATTAAAAGGCCACCTGTTTTACCACCTGTGTTTTTCATGATTGTTACCAGGTTAATGTTAAAGTACCAAACAGATGTTTGTAGGTTAAGTAGATTAACATTATATAATTTATTGATATAGCCTACAGTTATGAACTGGACAATATACAATCATCAAAATACTATATCATAAAATTTTATATTGTACCACTAAATATCTATATTTAAAATACTTGGACAATAATACAGTGGACAGTTCGAGCTCTAGAATGTTGAAAGGATGTTTCATTTAAAGACCTAGAAAAGAGCACAAAGACCATTAGGTTCCATAAACTTCTTTAATTTGTATATATCTTCTTTAATTAGAATATAACTTCTTTATATTGTATAACCTCATTGAAAACTCAAGCAGTCTTATAGTTGTCAGGGCAGCAATAATAATCCAGAGGCTGAGCAGTCAGCCACTGTTTCATACTGGAAATCCTATTCCTTGTTTTTCACACAAGAAGTGATGATTAATAGTCAGATTCTGGGAGCCAAGGAAACGTGGAACATTTCCAACTGTTGGAAATATACCACAGGCTTGATAGCTTTTATATGCAAATACAAGATGAAATAACAGATATCTTAATGAAAGTCGATGCCAGGTAAATCTGGCCATAGAGATGGTTTTCACATTTCAAGAATAAAGATTAATCAGTGTTCTTTAGAACAATTACATTAGTACATCATTAATGTTTCAGCGCTCTATTATACACATCATAGCATATGCTTAATAAAAAAGTTAGTTTAGCCTAGTAGTAGACTTGGCACTTGTGTAGTGATACGATTCTCTCTTTAGGTGACTTAGATGTTGCCAAAATAAAACAAAAACAATCTTGGCAAACCTGAGGCATATTTGTGCCTGACTAAGATATCTGAGATATTATATTGTGTGCAAGCCAGGGTATAAAAGGAGTTAGTTCACTACAAAACACACTGACTGGACATTGTACTAGCCAACAAATCTATTAATATATGTACTGATAAGCTACAATGTTATATCCCCCTTTATAAATTATATATTTTTTGTACATAATATCACTTATAATCTGGTAATCACAGACATAATAAAATACACTAAAAAGCAATCAAAAAGTCATTACATTTAATACATCTACAACTGAAATTAAAGATTTTTAACACTAAAAATCAATTATATATTTATATTTAAGATCTTTTATTGCAAATGTATTAAATAATTACATAGTAAAAAATATAGTTGTAATACTTCTTACAATATCCATGAACAACCTGTCAACCTGCTGCCATAATAAATTTCCACAACCCCCCACCAATTTAACTTCAGTCACTGTATATCATACTTACAGTAGTTATATGCCGTCATCTCTACATAAAACCATGTTAACCATGTTAAACCAAAATAACTTGTAATATATTTTGAAAATTTTTTGATCTTCCTATTTTTGAACTTCATGTATGTCTTGATCTTCTAAATTTTGGTGGAAGGTTGTTGCCAGCCTCAGCCAACTGCTTTCTTTTTCTACTCTGTGCAA
This sequence comes from Botia almorhae, assembly GCA_036877575.1. Taxonomy (NCBI): domain Eukaryota; kingdom Metazoa; phylum Chordata; class Actinopteri; order Cypriniformes; family Botiidae; genus Botia; species Botia almorhae. The sequence continues at coordinate 37,314 of JAZGTJ010002062.1, forward strand.
AGTATGAGCTCCAATGGAAGCGCAATGAAAGCAGACATTATTTCCTTAGGGTTCCTTATAGACTTTTTCTTATCAGCTGTTGTGCCTTTTAGTAGTGTGCAGACAAGCGCCTGATTGGTTACCTCATTCACTGTGGCAGACTGGAAATCGAATGATATTAGTGATTTAGGGAGAGTTGATATCTGTACAAACAGTGTTAATTCTCATCTAAGTAAGCTTGCTCACTGACAGTAGTCAAGGACACCCATGCTTCATTCTAAAAAGAAAAGACTTTTCGTTCTTTAGGGCTATTCAGACTTTTACAGTAACAACTTATGTAGAAATGCATGACTGGACCATGAACACTACTGTAATATCTTTTTGAGACATTACCAAGGAGAAGGGCAAATTCTAAATTATATTTTTGTGTCCTTGAAGTACACTACAGGAAGGGAAATTGGTAGGATCATTTTAAATGAAAATGAGAAATGTAATCCACTTATGAAGGCACATATGGTAGTACCAAAAATGGTCATTTCAATTGTACAATACTGCTAATAAGGTCTTGCAGGGGCATTTTCCCACAATTAATTTGGAGGTAACTTACAAGACCAATTTTTGTGTCACTAGCGGCACCAAATGTAATTGCAAAAACAATGACACATTTCCCTGTCTGCCATTGGTAGAACAAATAGATGCTCCTGCCCCAAACTCAAGCCATTAATGTTACTCTGTTTGGCTGGTTGCTATAGTAACTACAATCTGACATACATTTGTAATTTCTCATTGTTTTGTTCTGTGTGTTTTCGTGACAAGTGCGGTCTCACCAACATATGGTGCGGGTGACACAACGACTAGCATTCTTTGGTACAATATGCATTACAATAAGGAAAACTAATAAAGAATCGAATTGTCATGCAGATAAAAATTGTTTAGTAAATAGTTTCTAATAATGCCGGACTGTAGTTAAAGTCATTCTTAAACCAGCTCACCTAAAATTTTTGGCTTTTGTGGCTTTGTGTAGACCATTGATATTAGCTTTAAGCCTAACAATGTCCTCCTAAACATTGCCTATTTTAAGAATATATATGCATATTTATATATTTTTTTCTTGGAAAACCAACCAAAGATATTGATTTGTATACAAATTATTGTTCAATAAAATGCTCTCTGGCATGAGAATGTCTCTCACCTTACACCAAATGTTTAAAAGACTTAAAAGGGATAAATCAAGAAGTAATTGTCCATTGCTGTAAAGAAACATCTTTCATTATTTACTTGCCCTCATGTCATTTCAAACCTGTTTGCTGTTTTTTCTGTGAAACATAAAATGTCTTTGTTGTTTTTATCCATTCAATGACAGTTTATAGTGATGTAGTCTGTTAAGCCCTGGGCACTCCAAGCTGAAGGATGGCCGTTGGCCATTGTCAAACCGTTTTTAAGCATTTGTCAGCCTAGTTTTTGCCGTGGGTTCCACATCGTTGACACTAGTCGATATATTTGTATATGTACATATGAACAGCTCCTAGGGACTACAATGAGATTCTTTTGATAAATCCCACCCCTTGAGGCAAAAAAGACTACAAAGAAGAGTTGCTGTAGTAGTTTAGTTTTATCAACTAAAATAAGCAAATAAACAACTAAAATCAGCAAATAAAAACAACTAAAGACTTGTTGTCGACTTGAGATGGCCTAATATCCCAAAATGCATTTTGCCTCAACAAAACATACACATAATGTTCAAAATACTTAAAATACTTTGATTTAATAATATAAAAATGTCTTACTCCCCTACTTTTGTCTTGCTGTCTCTTTCCTTTTGTATTTAATTTATTGTTCGAGAACAGCGGACAATAACCTTGGCAAGTCCTTCTGAAATTTGCCCCTGGCTTTGATGTCTCCCTATGGTTAAACATGAGATGTAATTGTGTTCATTTTTAAATATACATTTAAATAAAGATAAATGTAGGTACTCCTGAGTCAGACTTGGCAAGCCCAAACTACTAAGGATGCAAGTCCGTTCTTTGTGTTCTTGGAATTGAGAAACGGACAGTTTAGCCTAGGAGTTTAGCCTAATCAAACATACCTAAACCAGCTAATCAAAGTCTTACTAGAAACTTCCAGGCTGGTATATCGAGGCAAGTTGGTGCTAAACTTTTTGAAACAATGGCCTGCCAGAACCGAGTTTGAACACCTCTGTCATATGGCGTTGGTTCATAAGTACTTAAAGGTAGGGTGCTCAGTTCAGGCTAGCAATAGCAACCTAACTTTGAAAGCATAAGATCATATCCTCGCTTCAGAGTGCCCTCCAAAGCCATGCCTCCTTTAACACATGAAGGCGCACATAGTTTGATAGGAAAGTAAGGCTGTGGTTACACTGGCCCAAATAATCACATTTTTTACTCACATCTGACACAGATCGGAATTTGTTGCACGGGTGTAAACACACATTTTCTGGATCGGATCTGGGCCACTTTCAAATGTAGATTTAAATTGAATACATATCCGATATCCAGACATCCAACCTGTGTCTAAACACACATATCCGATTCACCTTGGCTATAACATCACTGTTCCGTGACGTATTGCATTGAATGTCATCATTTTGCACATGTACCGAACCAATGCTAAGGCAAAATAATGAGCATTAAAGCCAAATATAGGGAGGATATATGGAGTTGTCATGTCACCGATATAAAAAACATTAGCCGTGTTTATAATGGCTATGATTACTTTTTTTTAACAGATGAATTAGCAACAATGTATCCACAATTTGACGGTCAATCATGGGGCTCATATTAGTGAATGACTGGAATCTTTTTGACCAGGGGATTAATGTAAACACACGCATCAGATACGAGGCGTAAGTGTAAACAGGTGGGCCAAAAAATCTGATATATGGTCTTCAGATCAGATCTGAGCAAGACTTGCAGTGTAAACACAGTCTAAGACATCCTATCATTGCATTCGGTCTGAATTGGGCACGTTTTGTGGCCCCACATTTTGTTTTTAACAGAAAAAAACATATTTATATGAATACATTTGTGATTGCTGTACACTGTGATTGCTATCAAGATATTGTTATGCTATCAACCAGCATAACAAAAAATGTTTCTGGAAAAATTGCCTTTAAATTTCTATTCCTCACACAGTTATTGTATATCATCAGAAGGTCTGAAACATTGGTGCATGAGTCACATGGCCATTTTAATGGTGTTGTTGTCCAACTTCAAGCCATGCGTGGACCCTAATTGCCACTGTATAATGTATTATTTTTTTATTCTTATTTTGTGTTTTACAGAACAAATAACAGTACAGTAACTGTAACAGTTTTGTAGTGAGCAAATAATGCCAAAATGTTATTTTTTTGCGAGCAGTTTATTTAATCGTGGGTGGATTGCCCGTCGGGTCAACGAAGCCTTTGTCTAACAACATCGACATGATCCGCTGCGCTTGCGAAGGTTTTTAAACCCTCCTCCAAGCGGGAAATTTGCCCCCATCGAGCACCAATCTGAGCGCGAGGGAAGGAGGGGGCGGGAAGGTTAGTTTGAAGAGGGCAGGCTTTCCAGCGTTTAACAGCGTTTCCCCACTTCCCTTCGTTTCAGCGTCTGAGGCAAATACTTTAAAATTCACTCACAGGACTTAAAAGAATATCCTGAAAATTAAGTGGAAGCAAAGAGTGGAAGAGCAACTGCCAGAGCTCTGAAAGTGTCTGAAGTCCATCGGAAGAAAGAAAAGGCTTTCTCTCTGGTGAGGTGCATTTGATATTATGATTGAATGGTGCGTAAAATGCTTGTCATGTAGATTTGGATAGAAAAAACGTTGTTAAAGACACATCCTTGTAAAAACCCGCAGTGTTTGATTCACGGTAACTGTGTTTTGTGAGGAACACGTAATTTGTTTGAAGGTTTAACAGGTCTCCATTCGCCAAAGCAGACTACAGATGCGCTAAACCTGACCAGGCAGCGAAAGCTTATCACAGGCAAGGCTGGCGACTGTTACTCTGAGAGGATATCACTCAAATCGTCACACAGCAATCGCGTTGACTGTTTTTCAGCTCTTATATTTAATACGCCGAATTCTATTCACTTTATCGATCGGTTGCTTATTGACACAGTGACACTGTAATATCAACAGTGCGACATAAATCTATTGTTTTAGTGAGGTAAGAGTGAATTTATTTTTTACTTTCTAAGTTGTGTCTTCGTAATCGTTTATTTTGCTGATGGGAAGGGTGGAAGAAAATTAACTAATGCTGGTACAACGAATAACCTTGACATGAATTAAAACTTGATGCATTTTCCATACGAAATTATGAGATGTGCCTGATGTTAGGATAGACATGTCTTCATTTTCGTTATACGTAACTTCAGTGGTGTTATTTTAGTGAACGAGTTCTTATAGTGTAAAACAAATTACAGCTTTGTGTTGGAAATAGGATGTCATATTGATTACACTTAGGTCGTTCATACGTGTAATATAGTTTGTTCTGTCGGCTGATATACTGAATCGATTAAGTAAATATATTTTTTGGTTTGTATGATATGTACGGAGTTATGGATACGCTCAACAGCAAACCTCTCTTTTTGAACGATACAAGAACGCTTGCTTTTCCTTTCTAAGAATGAATGGGTGGGAGCAGTATGCCTGTTTATAGCGAGCGAGAGAGAGAGAGAGACTTTAGTGTGCAAACATGAAGCATCTTGGGTATGTATGAATACACTCCATCATGTAGGTCCTGCAGTTACAAGTTGCTTATTAAACCTCATGTAGGTTCAACAGCTTATCAAACGTCTTGTTGCAGCTTTTCACTTCAAAATTTTGAAAATAAAATTTCTCCTTACAATTAAATTTTAAATTGAATGGAAATTAATGTAATTGACTCACTTTTATGTTGTTCATGTCAGTTTTTCTGTGTTCTGTTAATCATGAATGCATGCTGGTCCTTTACATACAATAAAACTGAATAGGGGAAAAACAGATTTGCACTTGTGACAATTCAAAACATTAAAACATGTCACAAGACTCTTGTGAACTAATAGCATCATTGACATCAAACCTGGCACAATGTGTCAATAGCATAAAAATGTGTCAGGTGCCATCTTGGAATGTACACAACTTTCACACAACTTTAATTGTTTAAAATGTTTTTTATGTTCTTTAGCCCTCATTTTGTTATTAAAGACAAGCGACAGGTGTAGAAATACTGAAACTGTTGAAGGAGAGATAGGAAAGTGACAGATCAGGAAATAACCCGAACTGGATTCAAAGTCAGTTTGCTGTTGAACATAGTGTAAGGCCTCTGTTTTGTGTCCGTATTCACTCAAATTGTATGGTAAAGGACAGCATTAACATTCTTCTAAACATCTTTTTTAGAAGTGACATAGAATAATACTGGTTTGAAATGGAAAGAGGGTGTGATGACAGAATTATTTTTGTAAACAATGGCTAGAAGCCTGTGAAAATTAGCATAAATGCTTTTAATGAATTTTGAAATCTCGAATGCATTTTACAAAGTCAACAGTGAGAGAAATTAACTCATATAGCAGTTTATATGTAGCCTAACCCTTGGGAGATAAGACATGTAGAAAAACAGCAGTGAAATGGGCTGGAATAGATTGAAAACCACATAAAAAATTTGAAGATAGCAGTCCAGATCTCTTGGCAAGGCCATGGTAATGAGGACAGTGGCAGAAAAGAAACATGGCAGGTTAAGTGCTGGAAGCTAGAGGTCCATGAGCTCCAGAAGACTCCTTCCTCAAGGGAGCCATTTTCAGCTAGCCTGTAAGCTACACTAGGCCAGAGTTACAATTATAGCTTCAATGTTCAGAACAAGAAAACAAGCTTTTAGTACTTTTGCAAAACCAAGAGAAGCTGGCAACAGTTTAGGGAAAGGTGAAGAGGTGTGTCTCAATCACATCTGTTTTTCTCTAGCTTGGGTCTGCTCACTTCAAGGAAAGATTAATGCTCTGCATTAATCTTTCACTTTAAAGGAATGATGCCAAAATGATTAACATTTCTTGGAGGAATTATTAATTTGGGCTGTTGTTCCTTACAACCATCTATTAATTGTGACTTTTACAGAAAATGTCAATGACATTTGACTACCTGTTAATCTAAATGAGCCATGATTCATCAACCATGGACTGTAGGTGGCTGTTACTAACCTAGCACCTTCCTCTCACACATTGTTTTTTCAATATCACATCTACAAAGCAAGGCATATAACAAGATCAATTGTTAACTGTGACTGCCTCTAAACAGACTTTTCCCCATTTTTTTCAGCCTCTTATGTGCTTGGAGCTCAGAGCTTCTTTTACAGTTACTGGAGAGAAGTGAAAAATCCAGATTTACACGTCAGACTGGGATGACTGAAGAAAAACGGTACCTTTTTTCAAGCAGGGAGAAAGGTGTCTGAGCTCACAGAAGCCTTAGCATTTGGTATTCCTAGATGATTCAGCAGTTTTGATGCCTCCAAAGTAGGATTATTTGACAATCCCAACTGAAATTTGCACGTGGTCAGCATGCAGGACGAATGCACAAATGAGTTACTGCCAGCTAGACAGTCAAATTATGTATTCTGTTGTCTCAGTGGAGACATGGCCAGGTCACGTCTGGCCATGACTAAAATGCATTGGTCAAAATGATCTCAGTGTCCTTAAAGGGGACACATTTTACATTATTTTGCAATGAATTTTAGTGACATGATGTTTAAAACCAGACATAGGAAGAGCACAAGGTTAAGCAAAGTTTTCCACATTTAACTCTTTATATCCTTTTGTTAGTTTTATTCTGCTTTATACTGTACCATGTAGTTGCCGGACACCATGTGGTCATGTGCTAATTCTCATGTATGAAATCCAGCAATTTATTACCTAGCCCCTTCCTCTTATACCTTGTTTTCATTATCACAAAAACAGCAAGGCTTATAACAAGATGATCCAGCGATTTTCAGAGCATGCTGTATTTGCAGATTAGTTTTAATATTTATATTTTCAGTTTCAGTTTCTTGTATGTTTCTGTTTATTTCCGTTATGATTAAGTTTGAAATAAAAACACCCAAATTACAATATCTAATGATATAACTCTTTAAATATTTAATCTGGGAAAGATAGAATTTACTTGCCAAGACAATTGCTTTTTTAATTGTACATTTAACAAACTCCGTACTTTTTTAACTCAGTTCAATAATTTCTGACCTATTCTTTTAAAAATAGAATGGATTAACATTTATAATCAAGACTGCTAGCATACCATATACAGTAGAAGAATGGTTCCTTTTGAGCCACATAACCGGAAGAGACTGTAGAGCTGGGGGTTAATAGATTTTGACAGGAGGTAAACTAGGTGAGCCTTTTTAATAGCATGAAGCCTCTACGGGGTGATTCAGGAGCTTGTCACTCAGTACTACAAGCAGTGAGTGGACAGCGATATGTGAAGGGCAGAAGAAGAGGTGAGGGTTAGCCTACAGCTCCCTGAACCAGACTGCACAATCGCTCATAATGATTCATCTCTTGGAGCTGTTGTGCAAGAGCACTTGTTTTGTTTAGATTCTCAAGTTTGTGAAAAAAAAGGTATGATAATTTGTTACCTGGCAGTATATTGGATTTATCTTCTAAAAGTAGTTGTTATACAGATAATGTTAATTGTTTTAGTAGTTTCAAGGCTTTGACTTTATTAAATATTTGGTCCAAACTGCCTTAAATAAATGTTGATAACCTTTAGTTTGAAGGGGACATGCACTCATCAAGCAAGCTCTTTTTGTCTTTATTCAATTATTTTATTGGCAGCTGAACATGAAGAGACGAAAGGGAAAACAGTACACTTGCAAAGTCAAAGATAAGGACAGAATTAATTTTAGGTCAAGCAAATCGAGGTCACAGCCACACATTTTCCCATAGCTTAACTTATCTTTGCTGACTTTTTTGGTGGCTGCTTGCTCACAGGCTTTTAATGACCTAAACTCGTCCATAAAAATTCAGCCCATTACCTTTAGTGGGATTCGGGCACAGAGTGGGACGATTACTCAGACCTCTGCCATTTCTTTGCTTTTCACTTGTCTGGTCGTACAGCTGCTCTAGACTCGTTAATCGTGTTGACTGCACCACGCTTATTTTCACCTCCCACCAAAGTCAACTTTTTACTTTCCTTTCTGATTAATCATCCCCCACTTATCGTTTCCATTAGAGTTAGTTGGGATTGGAGGCGAGCCAGATTGTGAATGATAATGGTATTATGATTTCAGTTGGCATTAATCAGAATGACGAATAGAGTTGCAGATTATGGTAGCTATTGATCAAACCTGAGTAATTCAACGCAGTCGGTCAATGGAAGGGTGGCAGCTTATCAAATTGGGGCGTCTAGAATTGACATGATATCACTGTTGGCTAACAAATAAGTTGTTTACACAGTGGAAGCACATCAGTGTGGTGAGATGAGGGCAGTAAGCTTGAAACCTGTCACGTCTGACGGACCAGCATGCCTCGTCAGAAGAAATAATGCTCAGTGACACACATGGCACTTGACTGATGGTATTGATAAGTCATAAGTCTCAGCAGAGAGCAAGCATCTTTCGTTTTGTTTACCCTTTGGGTGACAATCATCTGTAAGGCATAATGTTAGAACAGAGATGGCTTGTTCTCTTCCTCAGTGATGGTTTCAACTGACAGATTCCACAAATGTCACAAATATTCCTTCTCCTGTTGCGATATAGAGCTCTCGAGTCACTGAGTTGGAAAATACAGGCAAATTACTATGGAAAATTACATATTTTCAAAATTGATGGTTGGTTGTCTGAACAAATGTTGGAGTAGTTTGTCGTGAGGAAGGCCTGTATAATTAACATGGCTTAGGTTAATGTCCAGTGAAAAGATAAAGCACAGCATAATGGAACAGAGCACAGAAGACACATTTTTAGAAGTTAAACTATTTTCCCATT
>JAZGTJ010002063.1:0-20415 GCA_036877575.1 Botia almorhae
CCGAGGAGGCGGAGTCTGTGGTGTTACCTGCTGTGCTTGCTGTTTAGCATCTCAGCCGCCGGACTGATTGTGAGTGTAAAAAAGATTCACTGATCAGAGCAGAACTACCCAGATGTGTTTTAATAGTTCTCGTGACTTGTACGGTTAGCATAAAGCAAGCAGAAGATTTGTGTGAGGTACATATACATCAGTGTATTTTCATACACTGGGTCACAAATATATGAATTAGCATAGCATTTTAGCCCTTAATATTGAACATTAATTAAAAATGTATACGTGAGATCAGATATCTTAGTTTGCCAAATCTCTATCGCCATCTCTGTTTGAAACATAAAATTGCAGCGTACTTTACACACGTTTCATCACGTATGTTGAAGCTATGATGAAGCTAAACTGATATTTTACGGGAAATCAGACCAGACAGCTCAAATTATAAATCATTATTATAAACTAACCGTTGAGAACCAGAGTAATGTAAGGAGACTGTTTTGAACACTGATGTGTCATGTACTTTTGCTTATTTTTAACCAGAAATGTTATGTATTACAGCTCTAATAACAGAACCCCAGAAATGATCAGGAGTAACACATCTCTCTCTCTCTCTCTCTCTCTCTCTCTCTGTCTCTGTGTTTTCTGTGTCTGTAGGCAGGGACGTGGTCACAGGCGCGCGTGTACGGGGGTATTTATGCCTCGTGGGCAGCAGTATTGCTGCTGGTGGTGTTGACACTGGCCAGGGCTGTGTACTGGAGCTGCATGAGGGTCAGCCAACCTCTCCACAACCTCACATAGAGAGAGAGAGATACGATGGGCTGATGGAGGAGAGAGGAGGGGTGGAGGGCAGAGATAGAGAAAGATAGAGAGCGGGAGAAAATCATGGGTAACTTTTGATCACAAAAAGTCAAATCCAGGGTTGAGAAACAAATGATGAAAAGCTACTCTGGAAAGAAAGCTTTAGCGTTTTAACGTTATTTTTATTCTGACGTTTTCTCTGGATGTCTCGTCATCCGTGAATATGAACTGACTTGTTGCTCATGGTTACAGTTACATTACACAGCTGATTCCAAATGCCCTTGTACCCACATATACTGTCACATACTATACACACACACACACACACACACACACACACACACACAACCCTATATGTCTTAAAGGAAATACACTACAATACAGACATGCACGTACACAGACACACAACAACAACTGCTCTCAGACATACAGACTTTGAAAACTTACTTGAGCATCTCACACACACACACANCACAACCCTATATGTCTTAAAGGAAATACACTACAATACAGACATGCACATACACAGACACACAACAACAAATGCTCTCAGACATACAGACCTTGAAAACTTACTTGAGCATCACACACACACACACACACACACAAAGTTAACTGGTCTGGTCTTTTCTAATGTGTTCAAAAGCCTTACTGAAGACAGACAGTACCGATGAGCGCCACTTGAGGGCGCCATTTCAAAACCTCATGCACAATTTGACAGAAGCTCACGTTCTATAACGATGCACACATTCTAAAACATGTGGACCTACAGAAAAGGAAGATTATTTATATAACTGGATTTTCATAAACACTTAAAATGTATGTACGCGCATCCCCCTGTCTCCCACTGTTTATCCTTAGTTGTTAACGTTGAAAGCAGTATTTTTTTATAATTGTGAATTTTGTTTGTAAATATTTGTTCTTTATGTTATGAATGACTGAACAGTTGCACAGTAGCTCTGCCACATTGTGATTCCTTTTTCTTTCTATGTTTTTATTTAATTTGAAAACTCACCACCGAAACATTACAGCTCTCAATTCAGAACGATGTACAGACGTGCTTTATATTAGCAAACCTTCCGGCTCATGTTCACGTGAAATTAATCGTCATTTTTCAAGATCTGTGAGGTTGATGATGTATAACTCTGATTAAATTATATTAATGAGATTAATCAACCCATAGATTTGGATTCTAGACTCCACGATCATTTTCTTTCAAAAGTCTGTGTAGGTTTGTGCCCAGATGTCTGTACAGGTTCAAGAAACAAAAAAAGGAAACATTCAGAGCAGGAACTACGTCTCGTGTCATTGCCGGTCCCCTGTGTTCATCTTTAATCCTCGTAATTTTGCTATCATTGAGTACAAATATTATGAGTAGATACCGGACTTGAGAAGCAGATTCTTCTGTCTGCCTGTGAGAAGGTCAGGTCTGGACGTCTGGAAGCCCAAACAAGAGGTCATGGTGTTATTTATAATAAGCAGAAGGCCACTGATGACGGTCTGCTCTGAATTTGTTTACATGTGAGATTACATGTGATTAAAATGATGATGATGATGCTATAAAAGATTAAAAACAGAACTGCTCTCCCGTGTGTCAGTCACATAAATCTCAGTGTGTCAACACGTCCAGCCGCTCGTCTGTGTCCTGCTGTTATTCTGGCACTTTTCCATTTGACGTCTCGAGCCATTTGTCTCCTGTTTCTAACGGATATATTATTTTCCTTGACACAGACAGATAGAGGCATGAGAAACATACAGAAACCTTTTAGAAACCACAGCTCCCCTGAGCCAGTGAAAGAGAGAGAGAGAGATTTGTCAGCATTAATGGAGGAGAGCAGAGAGAGAGAGGGAGAGAGATTTTAGGCTTCTAGAAAAGAATCAGACAGTAATCACAAAGTTCTCCAGGCTGAGATCTCAGGAGGAGCGGAGAATGAGACGTTTGTGAATGAGATCGTCTGATATCGATGTTACTCATAATAAACAGGTAGTGCTCTATTATAAATTACATATTTAGGGCAAAATTTGTCCCTTGCTTTTTTGTCTCAGTTCCAATTTAGGTCAATTCAATTTTTAAATGTATTGCAATGTCAAAAACGCTAATTTGCATTTCCAAAACACAATACAATGAGAAATGTTTCAATATGTAATATAAAGTAAATCATCAATGGTGCAGATGGGAACAGATAATATTAACAAATAAAATCAAATCGTTTTAGAATAAATATGGAATATAATTAGGAAAACATAGAATGATAATGCAAAGAAAATTACAATCCGCTAATTAAAAAAGCAGTAGATACAAAAATTAAACAAGTCATTAAGAAATATGCAGATAAAAAATAATTTCAATAATGATCACGGCTGTGAGTGCAGTGATAAAGAGACACAAAGCAGCTCTGTCAGGGGAGAGAGAGAGAGAGTTCCCGCTGGAATTACTGTGATCTGAGATTACTGAGTTTGCACAAACACAGCAGAGACTTTTATCCTCCTAAAGTATAACAGGATTCATCCTTAAAGATGCCCTGTGACCTTACACACACACACACACGGCTTTCTCATGCCTGTTAAACACACACACTCACTATTAGAACTGAAATCTGCTCTCAGCGTGAACAGGAATAAGCAGCTGTATAAAGGATAGAGAGAGAAGATGGATCAGATGAACTGATGAGGAAGACCTTTAAGGAGCTTTTGGACCGTCCACTTTAAAACAAACAATTCTTTTAGACCACCTAATCCTCACACACACACACACACACACACACACGCTTGTTTCACTATATCAGTGTGGACATCTCACTGATCTTTATATTGATACCAAGCAAATAATGTTTTGTACCCCTAATCCAACATGATTATGAGCCTTTTCATTACCAGCGAGGGCCGTCTAAAAGTCATCAAGACAATTTTTTTATAGTTTGCTATTTTAAAAGACATTTCCAAAAATCCCACAAATTTAGCCAAACCTGTACTCTCTCTCTCTCTCTCTCGCTTCATCATTTTGTTAACACTTTATAGTAAGTGTTAATGATGTTACAAGGTCAAATTATTAATTGCTATATTGCATACATGTCTGCTGAATTTTGTGTGTGTGATCCTGGCATTCACTACATTATGGGTACACACCATAGTAATACCAGTCAAGTTTGACCTTGTGGGAACATTTCTGAGGTCCATATAACGAAACAAGCTTGTAAATAATACAGAATGATCTGTTGAAAATCTAAATATAGATTATACAGAATATACAGATTGTACAGTTTAAAAACCATCTATGTCCCCATACAGCATAAAAACGAGTGTGTGTGTGTGTGTGTGGAAGAGAGAGTGACCCACAGTCTCACAGCTAAAAGCACAACATTCAACTCAATTAACAGCATGAATTATTGATGTGTGTCTGGTACAGAATCTGTGTGTACACTGGAATTAAAAGCCTCCGGTGTCGCCTGTCACACTGTGTGTGTGTGCGTGCGTGTGTGTGTGTGTGCGCGCGTGTGTGTGCAGACAGACAGACAGATATAAATCTTGACACTCAGGGCTTCACCTCTGTTCAATATATATTTTATATTTTTCAGGAGCAGCTATAGGTTACTTGATTTTGTGATTAACAAACATAATATCATCATGAAAATATAGTATGTAAACGTCTCACGATACATTTGTATTGTAACCTAATTTGTTTTGTGTTCTTAATTAGATAGAGTTTATTTATTTTTAAAATTAAATTGCAGAAAAATATTATAAATCATTACAAGTGTCCTTAAAAGTCATTCTTCAAATGTCCTTTAAAAGTTTGTTTTTATTTTATCTATCAAAGTTTTTAACAATCATTATTTAAGATATATACAATGTACATTAGGTCTCTCTCTCTATCTCTCTCTCTCTCTCATGCATGTCCAATACAAAACATCCCACGAATAAAAAGCGCAATTAGCAAGTGATTTAGTTTCAGAGAGAGAGAGAGAGAGAGAGAGAGAGAGATTGAAGTAAACGGTAAAAGAAAGAGAGGGATAAAAGGTAGAGATAGAGGAAGAGTTACAGATGTCTTCTCATCCTTCATCCAGGAAAGAGTGACTTTACTGAACAGGTAACACGTTGTGTTTTTACAGTGTTTACTTACTTAAATCATCTTACCTACAACCTTTAATGAAGTGTACTTTATTATTTTACCGTCCATGCACAACACTGATATTTTAGATCATGCGTTTTCCGAAAATGTATTTTTCACGAATTATGGATATTTCTTACGTCAAGTGTTTAAAACGATTCATGTCATGTTGTAAAACTTTATTTAATAAATGTTAGTCATTTGAATTTTTATTTTTCTCAATAGATTATAGATTATAAAACGAAATGTTTGATGAAATTGAGTTACGCGTTTTCTCTCAGCGGGTTTAATTTAATGGATGCAACAAATAATCGGTAATAACATTTTTTGTTTTATTTTTAAAATAAAACGTAACGTTTAGAAAACACAGGGTTTGAGAGGTAATGTTTAATTTAAAATACGGAAATGATCGAAGCGCTCTGCGCGGGATCTGCTGAGCAAAATAACTAGATACCCAAAAATCAAATAGTTTTTAGTTTTGTTAGCTGATTTAATTTAAAGTCAAAGAATAAAGTTTTGTTGACGATGATATTAATATCTTACAGATGGAGTGCAGCTGTAATTCATCTCTGGGTCATTTCTCCTCACCTCACTGGAGCAGAAGTGTGTGTTATGTGTGTTATGTGTGTTTGTGTACTGTGTGTGTGTGTGTGTGTCTTCATCTCACCTACAGCTGGTCAGTCTGTCACTTAATGAGAAACATTTCATTATTATTTCATCTATAAAATCTTTAGTCATCTACAATTTAGATTTGAAGACCTTTTGAAGCCAGTAATTGATTTGAAGCCAGTAATTGTGTAATACAAAAATCAAAAAAGTAAAGTGTATTTTACTAAAGTAAAACATGGAAAAATGTGGACTTTTTTAAAGTTTACAATATTGCTGAAGTTGTTACTGTTAATTTGGGTCTTTAAATATATTTCTGACCAGCTGTTACAATCCTTTGGGGATCTTGTTTCTGTCTTTCAAGCAACGCTGCCGGGATTGGCTGTATAACATTCAGTGTTGCTTCTCTCAGCAGTGTTGTTCCCTGATTGGGCGTACAAACCAGCTTGGTCTCCAGGTTCACGGCAGGTGCAATTGTGGCACTTTCTATTAGAGCTGCTGGGGCGTGGTGAGGGCGGAGCTATCGCATGGGGCAACGAATGGGGAGAGTTCGTGATCAGAGACCCAGAGAGATTGGCTAAACTGTGGGGCGAGAGGAAGGGCAAACCTCACATGAATTACGACAAACTCAGCAGAGCTTTAAGGTACATGCACAGATTCATACGCACACATTATAGTTTTTACTCAGTTTGTGTGATGGCACTGATCCACAGCTGTCGTTTTTATCCAGCATGTCTTTTTTATGACCAGGTATTACTATAACAAGCGGATTTTGCACAAGACCAAAGGAAAACGTTTTACCTACAAGTTTAACTTCAGCAAACTAATCTTAGTGAATTACCCATGTCTTCCAACCTGCCCACAGGTAAATATGAGTGTTTCATTTGTTATTGAATTCAACTGCAAATGGTAGTTCTGTGTTTTTATCTGTTTATTCTTTATTTCCCCCTTCAGAGTTTCTCAGTCTTTTCCTCTCAGTGGTCCTTCTACAAGTCTTCCATTGACATGGGTAAGAGTGTCATTGCTAAAGATCAATAATTAAAATACGTTTGAGGAATTTAGTTATTATATTTGGCAAATACAAAAATGTTATTCTGATTTCGTTTAACTTTGTGTGTGTTTTTCTGTGTGCGTGTTTGTGTATGTGTTCTCTTTCAGCAGCTGCACAGTCAGTTTCTCATCCCCTACTGCTACCCTATTGCTTCCCCAAACCCCTCCCCTTTCCCCAGGCACATCCAATCCAGAGACAGATTCCTCTTTTTCATGGGCCGCCTCCCTCAGGGACTAACCTATCAGAGCTCTCCTGCCTGTCACCAGTCAACTCCACACTGCGATTTACCCAAACTTTCAAAAACTGGCCAATTAAAAGTAGCACAGAGTTGTGAGACCACATATCTGAAGAAGATTTGATTGATATTGGTGTTTTTTTGGTAATTGTATGAGTCTGACAGCAGAGCACTTTACATATTTGACACTGTATTGTTTAACGTTGAGAAAAGATAACTTGTTTATAAATGTATCTGAAGAGTAATTTATCTGCTAAACAATTTAAAAATGCCCGACAACAAATAAAATAAATAGATCACATTTTCACATTTTGTCACAGTGTACTTCATCTATCAATACACACAGATCCTGTATACAGTGTTATTATACAAATCCTGTATATTATACTTCTACAGTTTAGATACAGGAAAAAATTACAGTTGCATTACTGGTTCTGTACTGTAATGTGTTTTTTACTCCCACTCTGACAAAGAACAGGGCCTCGTGAACTCCTGACCAAATTCATGGATCCATTTATTAGCCACTTTAAAAAAAACAGACAAAAAATAAAGTTATCATTAACAATTAGGTTTCGATCTGCAGTGCACTATAATATTTGATTTTACAGTTTCCTTTTAAAATTACATTTTTTATTGGATTGGAAATTATTAGGCATGTAAAGCTGACAGTGTAGACTCGATCCTGCATACTATCTGGAGCACCACAGCCCAAGAGTATGTGCGAGCTTCAGGGTGCGCCACATAAAACTCTTGATTTATACTGTTACAGTTTTCGTTCTCACAAACACACACAAACAGCTTCTATAATGTGGACAATGTGATGAATACATTGTAGAGACTTCATCATACATATCAGCATATAAATTGCTCAAGGTTTAGAGCTTTAAATAAATAAATAAATGTTAAAAATAAAAAACCTACCCCATTTATTACCCACAAAGACAGGGCATCCAGCATGCTGTGTGTTTAAATCAACATCACCGTTCTTTAGAAGATTGTACCAAAACACAGCTGAACCCTGCAAGAACAGAGAATGGATGCAATCATTTCACTGTAGTAATAATATACTGTGTTTATCACGTAAATTATAAAGGTTAAAGGTTTTACCTTAATCGGCTGCAGTGCAACTCCAACTTTAGGGAACACAGTGGCGCCCCCTATCTCCACATCACTCATCTACAGGAGAAGCGCACCACTGTCAGTCACAAGGATTGTATAACACAGACAAAAACAATGATCGGCAAAAACGTCTTTTTCAGACAGTGACACTTGTGTCAACTTACATAAATTAAGAATGTAGCAATCCGATCATTCTTCTCATCCTGTGGGATCAAACGTTCTTCTTACGTTAGTTTGCAATCATTTTGTCAATATGTAATTGAACTTTCTATGGCAAATTATTTGGGCTGTGTGATCTTACCAATGCATCACAATGTGGCTCATATCTGCCACTAATCCCATAATTCTGAACCTGAAATATATATATATATATATATATACACAGTATATATATATATATACCCACCAAAACAAGTCTTATTCAAACTGTATCGTTTACCTTCACTAACTTTCATTTGGTTTAAACATTTGGTACCATCTGTAGATGATCACATGTAAAAGTGTTTGACACTATTACAGCACTACACAATGATGCCAGTTTAGCTCATATGAATTTAAATTTGAATGTGACCAAGACATGCAAAGCTAGTCAAACTAGGAGAGAGTCTATCTTCTGTCTTCTGTCTTAATATGATCATACATGCAGAGATTCAGCTGTTTCCATGGAGAGTCCTGTGAAGTCAGCAATTCTCTGATTGACACGAGCAACCACAATGTCATCTTCCGACAGGAAAACACTGGAAACAACAACATTTTCAACATTCTCACTTTTTCTCCATATAACCAAACCATTTAAATAATGTCAAAACTACTAACTAATGAGATACTTATGAGATTATTACCTCTGAGAAACACGGTAATCTGAAACTGCGTCTTGTCCTTCTGCCACGTTTACCCCGGACCTAGAAAGCTAGGTCACAAACAGGAATAAACAATCAAATATACATGTGTACACTGTATAGCCAAATGTATGTGGACAGTCACACTCATATGCTTATCTTTCACTGTTCTGGGGAGGTTTTCCACTAGATGGGTGTCAGGCATGTTGGGTGGAGTTTGTGGAGTTCAGGTGAGGGATTTGTGTAGGCCAGTAGACGTTCAGAAGACTGTTACCCAGACTGTTGCAAAACTTGACAGCACACTATTTTCTAGAATGTCAATCTGTTAATGCTGTAGAATTAAGATTCTTTACTGTTTTGAGTTTCTGCTTCCTTACCTAGCCAAACCTGTTCATATGAAGTAGGGATGTCCACACACTTTTGGCGACGTAGTGTATCTCCAAAATAATTAGAACAATTAAACATCAGCAACAACATGAAATGATATTTCACTAACAATGATTAAATATTTATTTTAAAAAGATGTTGTGTGTGTGTTGTTTTGTGTTTGTGTGTTAGAAGGTCACCTGAGGTCTGGAGAGACTCTTCAAGATCTCGATCTCTTTGTCTGTTATTACGTCATGATATCTGATGATTCGAGGCTCGTCCCACACCACTTCCTCTTTCACTGGTGCCAGTATCAGCCTGGGGTTTCCTCCACCTGTGCTGTAGCTGCAGGACAGCGCCCTCTGCCTCCTGGAGGTCTGATGGTTAAAATAGCAAAACATTTTAATTACTAATCAACACACTATGCAGATTTACATTTTTACTTTGTAATTTCTTGGCAAATAAATATTGGACTTGCCCTCTGGTCAACTTCTCCCCTGCACAATGCCTCATAGGGGTCACCTGACTTTGCAGTTAGTGTGTATATATCGGGGTATGAAGTGCTTTTAAAGTTCTGAAACGTTCTGTATATCTCATCCAGTTTAATTTTAAGCAGTTCGTTAGTTGGATCTGAGGTAAAGACATTGAAAAGATACAACGGTTAATTTCACACTTTCTGAATATCAACACAGTTGTGATTACATGCGGCCTCGTGCCTACAGACAAATCACGGTTGTGCTGATATTCGTACAAAACATGACTCTCGCTCAACTGATATTAATTTAATAATTAATTGTTGGCATATCAGCTACTGTAGGCCTCACCCAGACTTAGAAGCCGCAGGTAAAAGTAATTTGCCACAGGAAGATCTCCAAAACGATATGCAGACGTGCCCAGGTAATCTAGCAGCAGTTTCTTAGAATGTATGGATTCTGTTTCCCTCGACATGGCCAGACTGTACTTAAACCAGTGGAAGGCATGCTGGTACTTTCCCTGCTCATAAGAAACTGACCCCACGTGGAAAGCCTCATCCTCAGTAAAAAGCATTCCTGTAAAATCATGGAATGCTTCTTCTTAAAAAAACATTCAGTAAAGAAAACAGCATACCATATCTTTCTCACTGAAACAGCATTGGTGCAGAAATGCAGACAGAACTTTGGCTGATGTTCTCTAAAAGTTCTCTCAAAGTTATCAAAAACGTTCTTGCAGTAACTTTTTTTAATGTTACATATCATATTTCAAAAACGTCATTTGTAAGTTGTTAGGGGATTGTTTTAAAAATGTTGCAGAATTAAAAAAAGTGTAAGTATCGTTAATACAACATCTAAATAACTAAATAACGTTTTGAATGATCCTGCAACTTTCAAAAGAACATTTTTAATGTTTTTGTTACTTAATGGAAACGTTAGGGAAACAGCCTAAAATTGTCAGCTGGCTTCACCTTTTGTGATGTTGTCCGGGTAGAGTTGGTAGATCTGTTGTAGTGTAATCAGTCCCAAAGCTGCACCATCCAGATCTTCCTCTGATGGGATCTTTATAGAGTCTGAGTGCAACCATTGTTGAAATGCTACAAGATAAACAAGAACAGACCTCAAAACAACTACACCGTGATCAAAGAAAAGTTGCTTTGTTTAACAAAGTTTCTTTTTGTTTGTGTATTTCTATGAATTCTTTTGAGGTAGCTTTGTAGTGGGAATCTTACCTTCAAAAGAATTCTTTTGAGCGTAATCTAAAGCAGACAACCATTCACTTCTCAGTCGTCTGATGAGTTTGTATGCTGCCCCAGGGTTACTCATGGTTAACTCGGGGTTCTCGGAGTATGAGAACAGTTTAAAAATCTGAAGATTGCTGGAGTAAAGATAAGTATTAAGGTAATCGTTCAATAATTCATAATTAGACATTATGAACATGACATTATTACGTCTATGATCTAAAACAACATATGGTTAAACATCCACAACTGATTATTGATGTTAAACAGGGAGATATAGAGACATTTAATGTAAGAAAAAGCCGCATTATTAAATACTGTAACTTCTAACTTGAGTTGTAATGTTTTATAAAATCAAGGAATGAACACATTTTCACCGCTTGAGTCTCTTTAAATTCTGTTCTTCATAAGTGATATAGGAACTGAAGGCATCCAGAAGTATTCTCTCCTGCTCCACAAGCTGCAGGATTTTATCTTTTAAAAAAGCCACAGTTAATTCACAAGGAGCTTTTATCTTACCCAAATGCATGATAGACATTATATAGATGTATTGTTGGACATAATGTAAAATTAGTTAAAAACTTTCTTTCCAGTTTCTTTTTTGTTTTTTTTTTACATTTTTTGTTTCTTTACATTTTTTATTTCTTAAAATTTTTTGTTTCTTTACAGTTTCCTGTAAATGCCATCACCTGTTTCATTGTCCCAGATTAGTCTGTGTATATACAGTATAGTGTTTCTCTTTCCCTTGTGTTTCTCTTGTTCTTTGTTCGGTCTTGTTTTTTAAAAGTTACTTGGTGGTTTCTCTGTGTTTGGATTATTAAATGTTTTCTCTTGGATCCGGCCTCCTTCCCTTGTGTTTTTACCCAACATTACGGAAATGCTGAATGCTGTTTTTATACTATTAGCAGTATTATATACTACTGTTTGCTTAGTTTAGTCAAAAGTAGTCAGTAAATTAGTTTATCAGTATACAATAAATAAATACAAAAGTAAACAAATGCCATATTACTTTTGAAAAATATGAAGGGAATGTATAAATAAATTCAATTATTGATCTAATAATATTAATAATTAATAACTTACCTGTTGATGAGAAGAATTCATGCCCAGCAGTAGAGATGATCCAGACACTTGCCACAAATAACAATAGTTTTGTTACGGCCATTTTCAGGTCGTGAAAATATCGAAACATTAAACAGGTACTGTACAATCTGTTGTAATTGCATGTTCAACTTGATGTGGACTAGCAGAGATTAAATACAGACCATCTACATACACACCCACACCTGACAGCACCTCCTTATTCACGAAAAACAAAAGTAAAACTTAAACAAGCGTTCATGATCAGACCAGAAATCAACGCTATATTGGTTATCGTATGTAATTATTGTAGTTATGTAGTTATCAACTGAGCGGTGAATAGTCACAATTTATAACAGCTGTAGCTGCCAAACTCTGTCTATTCCTTATGTGACAGCATGTGTTTTAGATTTATAATTTTGCATCCCAACCAAGACTAGGATATTATTATTAAAACTTTCAAATAGACACTCTGTAGTTCACATCAGCAAATCACCCAATAGTTACTGGGTAAATGGATTTTCATATTAGTATGTTGTGTTGTATACATAATATGACAGCTGGACCTCTGTGCATTGAACCTTATTTCTCTGATTACATGCACATAACAAGCAGATTATATATATATTCAAATGAGAGAGCATTTAACTTTTTGTCATAAGAGCAAACAGGCCTTCACTGTAGTCTACAATGCTGCATTTACAAGTAGGAATGGATCTGGTGTTTTAGCTGTTGCTTGAAACAGGTCTGTTTTCTAAATCTGTGGGATCCAGTTTGTCTCAAAAAAGGTGTTTCAATTTCAAAACAGTATGTGAAACAATATTGTGTACTGTACTTCAGGTACAATAGAGTGCTGCTATAGCAACCATATTTACATGTAAATGTAATGACTAATGCAGAAACTGAAAGTAAACATTCAAGGCTTAAAATAAAGTTTGTTTGTGTTAGCTTGACCTATCCAGAACTATGAAAATAATACATTTTATTTTAAATAACAATATTAGAATACATTTGTAAAATAATATGTAAGAAATACATGAATATAGTATTCAAGTGTGTTGATAATATTGAAAGAAAACGCATTGGACACACTGCTCTTCATCATATACATTTAATAATGGGCAAACATTAATCCAGTAATTGTAGTACATGTTTTTGTTGAACGTGTGATATTTAACTAGCATACGAACGACTTTCCCGTTTCTAGAAGATACTACACTGAATAATGTCCCAATCATACGCTTTATTATTTATGTCCCTGTTTTAAATCAACAGGTGCGAATAATATGATTTAAAGATCGTTTCTCGTCTCCACTCCAGTCCGGTAGGAGGACACGCTGACGTCAGACGTCTCACCGCCGCCATTAAAGAAAAGCGAGTGACGTTTTCCGCGGGAGTGACGTCACGTTGGCGCCGAATCACACGGGGCAAAGCGCGCGGAAGAAAACAGTGGAGCTTCAGGGACATTAAAAATACTGCAAAATATTAAACATTGTTTGGGAGTTACTCCGGGACAATAGCGCAACATGCAGCGGAGTATATCGTGAGTGTTTTCTTCAAATCTGTCGTTGGCGATCGCCACAGAAACATTGAAATAAAGCGCTGAGGATGAAACGGCGGATGCTTGTGTCTCACTGTTATGTCAGAGTTTTAGGAGTCACCGTATCTGACGCGTTATTTGTGTCGATAACTCTGCCGAAGGCAAATTATATAAGAGGAATTTAATTTATTACGGTTTATATCTTTTGCACGGGATGTTGAAAACATGCGTCAAAGATCCAAGTCTTTAATTACACTTTTTTTAACACTTAAAGTGACATTAAAGAGTTTTACTACTTCAGAGTTTATTTGCACTGTCAAGTTGTGTGAATATTTCCTGTCTAATCCTGGAAATTCATGTTCCCACCCACAGGTCATTCTTTCAGCCAATGAAAGGCAAGGAGAAGAGTGATGGACAGCTCAAAGTAAAGACTGAGTAAGCTACTATTAGTGGTATTCCGCAAATTAAACATGCTAATTACGTGTAAACCTTTTGTCATGCAAAATGAAATGTCATATTACAGTATTAGTGACCTTAAAATAACTATTTTGAGATGCTACATGCCATCACTTTGATGCAGAACATGTGAAAGATCAACAGTAAAGTGGTTGTCAAGGATATTCATGATGATGTAAATGATGAAATAGTTATGTTTTGATTCTGTTCTGCTCATCAGACCTGTGAAGAGCCCTCTCAAAATTCAGAACGGTGTTAAGGAAAGTGATTCGCCAGTAAAGAAGGTTAGCAAACGTAGCCGGCCAATCATAGACAGCGATGATGAAGATCAGCCAATGGTGAACGAGCAGGTTACCAAACAGAGTGAAGTTCAAGCGGTTAAACCTGAGAAGGTGAGGATGGTGTTAAACTCACGAGTCACCATGAAGATATTTCTGGTTTAATGATTCTGTCTGTCGTTGTGCCCCAAAAGGCTGCATCCACTCCTGGATCTCCAAAACCCCCCGTAACACCATCGACACCAGTCACCTCATGCAGCTCGGTTGGCATGGTAACCCCTGCTTCCTCAGGCACTCCAGGAACACCAGCGACTCCGACATCAGTATCACCTTCAGGCATTCCCAAACGCAGGACTGGTCTGCATGATTCTAGTTCATTTTTTATTATATTTAGATGTTCCTCTTGTTGGACAAATCCAGCTAACATCTACTTCTAGCTAGTCTATTCTGTTCATTTATGGTCATTCACTGCTACTAGTTGGTTAAGGTGATCAGGTGGACCACCAGCTTGTGGTGGAAGGTTAATCCAGTTAATCATTATGGTCAAGTTGTTTATAGAACTGTTAGACCATCTCCTACCAGCAACAAACAACTACAAGCTGTTTTTCCATGTAACATTTGTATTCGTTGTGAAGTCTGTCTCTTGTTTTCCAGCCAGGAAACAGTTCCCCAAGAGGAAGCTGGAAAGCAGGAGTGATGGAGAAGGAACAAATGAGGAGAAGGAGGTAGAAAGAGGTCAGGAGAACAAGAGAGCCAGAGTAGAGGACTCGCCTGCTCAGACGGGTGAGATGAACCACTCGGAGACCAAGGAGGAGATGATGGAGATGGAAGAGAAGAGTGAAGAACAGACTGTAGTGGAGGAACACAAAGAAGAGAATGAAGACCTGCATGTCAAAGACAAGATGGAGGAGACTGGTAAAACTACAACAGAGAAGATAAATGGAGAGAGTAAGAAGAAAGAAATGGAGGAGGAGAAAGAGAAGGAAAAACACAGCCCTGAAAGAGTCATGAAGAAAGAGAAGGAAACAGAAGAGAAGGACGGATCTGCTAAAAAGAAATCCATCAGTAGTTTCTTTGGTAAGAATTTCTCTTCTATTTTCTTTCTTGTGTCTCTTAATTAATTAAGAAGTCAGTCATCATGTGTCATCACTGACATCACTGTCAGTCAGTAGATTCACAATCTGTGTATAAAGATCTAAAACAAAGTGAAGTGAGCTTTAGACAGAGCAAAGCAGAAAGTTAGCGGCTGCGATGCTTTGTTCCTCAGAGGACAAACATGAGTAAAATCAAACGCACAGGATTGTGGGATATTTTATTGAAAAAAAACCCCTAAAAAACAGACAGCCAGGATATTCTTCAGAGTTTAAGTCGTGTGTTTGGAACATGAGGGCGAGTAAATGATAACAGATTTGCAGTGTGGCTGAACTTCATCTTTTATCTCTTCTAGCTCCCAGAAAAGCAGCAGTAAAACTGGAGAAAGAGGAGCAGAACGAGGGAGAGAGGAAGAAGTCGGGAGAGACCTCCAGCGCGTCTGAACAGAAAGACAAGATAAGGTTGAAACCTTTTGCTTTTAATTGCAAAGAAAGTCTCTTATTTTACTGTGTGTTTTATTGAATGAGCTTTATTCTTTGCACAGTGAAAAGGGGGTGGAGTCTTCTGCCCAGAACAAGTATGATCCCTCAAGAACAAATTATCATCCTGTTGACCATGCCTGCTGGAGGAGGGGCCAAAAGTAAAGCCCGCCTTTTATTAGCTCCTCTATACCAGTGTTACAAGAACAATAATGTTCCATGAAAATGATTAATCCTACAAAACAATGAAGTTCAAATGGACAGTTTCTTTATAAACGTTCATCGTTTTTACTTTTATTTTGCGCAGAGTGCCATATTTGGCTGTTGCTCGCACCTTTGAGAAGATTGAGGAAGACTCGGGCAGGTATGAAGAAGAGTGTTTTTCCATCTGGTTGTGTTTTCTTGCCTGTATAAGTTTAAAAATGTGTGTCTGTCTAGCAGCCTAAATTCGCTCTCCTGTCTTATAGGCTGAAAAATATCGAAACGCTCTCCAGCTTCCTGCGTTCTGTACTTGTGCTCTCACCAGGTGAGTGTGTGTGTATATGCCAATATTATTTATTGTTTTTAATTTTTATCAGTGATAGTGATGGATTTTTATTTGTCTTTAGTGTTGAACAGATGAACAGATGTTTGCTTCTGTTAGAGAGGCTTTCCTGTAGTTATAAAACACAACATTCATTCAGTGACATTGTAAAGCAATTATCACACATTTTTTCTCTTATGTTATCTTAATTTTTAGCTTTTAATCTTTGTGTTTAATCTTTATTGTTAGCTAAAGGTAGACGTGTGAAACCAGCTGCGATTCTTGCTTTCTTTAACTAGTGTTATTTAGAAGACTGTACGACATAATCAAAGTCCTTAAAAAGCCACAACACAACAGTGTTTTGTCAGACTGTACGATACACAATGTAGCCAAACTTGTG
This sequence comes from Botia almorhae, assembly GCA_036877575.1. Classification (NCBI taxonomy): domain Eukaryota; kingdom Metazoa; phylum Chordata; class Actinopteri; order Cypriniformes; family Botiidae; genus Botia; species Botia almorhae. The sequence goes on from JAZGTJ010002063.1 coordinate 16,673, forward strand.
ATGTTAAGCGTGTGTGTGCTTGTGTAGTACAACAGATAGTGTTTATGTGTGTCGAGAGTGATTGACTTGTGTTGTCAGTGTATATGTATGTGAAAGAGAGAGGGTATGGATGTCTGCTCCTCTGTTTACACTGTTCTCCATTGTTGTTTGTTCAGATGACCTGCTGTGTTGTGTATATCTGTGTCTGAACCAGCTCGGCCCTGCGTATCAGGGGCTGGAACTGGGTGTCGGGGAAACCGTCCTAATGAAGGCTGTCGCTCAGGCAACTGGTGTGTGAAACACACACACACACACACTTCTAATATTAGTGATCCCTAATGTTATTCAGCATTATAATCCCCCCTCCCTGCCTGACCCCTGTACCATTGACTTCCGTTGCCAGGGCGACAGCTGGACAAAATCAAGGCGGAGGCTCAGGAGAAAGGTGACCTGGGATTGGTTGCGGAGAGTTCCCGCAGTAACCAGAGAATGATGTTTGCGCCGGCCAATCTGACGGCAGGGGGCGTGTTCAGCAAACTGAAGGAGATTGCTAACATGAGCGGCAACTCGGTGAGTAGATTGACTAACTCATTCTGACCCTTCAGTGAAACCATGGAAACATGTTGGAATGTGGGATTTGTTCCGGTTCAGGCTTCAGAGAGGTCAGGCACTGGCTGGATCTCCCGAAATTTCCCAAAGGTGTTCTGAGGGGTTCAGGTGTGGGCTTTGTGCGGACCGGTCAAGTGCTTCCACTTCAAACACATGTCAATCTTTTGACTGGTGGCATCCCATAATTGTATTACTGTATGTTGAAAGTAACTGAGCTCTTTCCTCCAGACCAGACGTAGTAAAATGTGATGGATCCCGCTTTACAGAAGCGTCATCATGCTGGAGCACAAAAATGGCCCTTCTCAAACTGTTATAACAATGTTGCATTCGCACAAACCTTTAGATTGTTGTTATATTGCAGTTTTCTAGCGTTAAAGTTTGTCTTCGGGTAAATTAGCAGATCTAGCTCAACTTCTGCCGATGTATGTGCATATGTCATAATAGTAGTTGATAAAAAATGTCTCTTCTCTCTTTCTCAGGCAATGAATAAGAAGATTGACATCATTAAAGGTCTGTTTGTGGCGTGCCGTTTTTCAGAGGCCCGTTACATCGTGAGGTGCGCCGTTTCATTTTCTCATCTGTGTTCTGTTTGTGCCCTCGGTGAGGTCTTATAAATAATCTCACTGATGGGAAACTGTTGTTTGGAGTAAATTTGCATCGCTCTGCTGGCCTTGCTTAGCATACCGCTGTTCGGTGACAGATTTTTATAAACAATAAAGCTGAAATGAAACGCGTGATTTGATTGGCTGTCTGTTTGACTGACAGGTCTCTGGCGGGGAAGCTGAGAATCGGATTGGCCGAGCAGAGCGTTCTCGCCGCTCTCAGTCAGGCGGTGTGTCTGACGCCTCCAGGCCAAGGTTTTTAACATTTTCTTTTAACGATCATTAACTAATGAAACGGTCATTAACACACATGATAATCGGCGCGTTTAAAGAACCTCCAGGCGTTAAGCAATTACTGTTCGATTATTTAACGGCATAATGAATCAAAAATGAATAACGTTTACAAATGTTAATATTAATCTGTCCGTTGGAGTGCTAGTACTGCAGTAATGCTAAAAAGATGTTTTTCAAACGTTTGTTCAGAGTTTCCACCAGCTGTGTTGGATGCTGGTAAAGGAATGAGTGCAGAGAACAGGAGAGTGTGGCTGGAGGAGAAAGCTCTGATCCTGAAGCAGACATACTGGTATAAACACACTCTTATGAGGACGTGTACATGTGTTTTCACACTTTTGTCAAATTCAAAATGTGTCGTTTTCAGCGAATCAGAATATTGATTCAGTTTTTGTCAATATAGATATGATATACATATTGCTAAATATTACTCTCGTATATTATTGGTACGTATAAGTAATTATGAACCGTAATGACCAACATAAAGGTGAAAAATATTGACCCCCAAATATTTTTGGGGTCCAACTCTTTTGGCTGGTTTAAAAGTGTCATTGGTAAACACACATACACAAGCTGACAACACATACGCACAACCTGACAAACATGAAACCGGTTCTGCAGGAGATAATTATCCATGTAACACAAACAATATTACAATTATACCTGCAGGTGTCCCCTGCATAACAAGTACCAGTTTAATGAGAATTTGCATAATTTGTGCTCTGTACCTACAATAATTGTTTTTTAACAAATTGGACAGGTTTTGCTGTTACTACACACATTACTACAAAATAATGCTTCTGTCGTTTTTGTTTTTTCCTCTCAGTGAGATGCCCAATTATGACGCCATCATTCCTGTCCTGCTGAAAGAAGGCATTGATAAACTGCCCAATCATTGCAAGCTCACCCCAGGTACTGACCAATCACGGTTCACGTTTAATTTCTGCCAGCCAATAGCAGAGGTTGAAAGATTCCGTTGAGAACTTGAACTGAACGTTGCCTGTTTCTCAGGTGTGCCTCTGCGGCCCATGTTGGCTCACCCGACCAAAGGGGTCGGTGAGGTAATGAAACGGTTTGATGAGGCTTCTTTCACCTGCGAGTATAAATATGATGGAGAGAGAGCTCAGGTGCGTGTTGTTTACATTGTATTCCACTAGGGGGCGCTTTAGTCACACAGGTGCTACAGACCTCGTTTCTGTTACCATAGCAATGTCATTGATCAAACAGCAGAATTGTTAATTGTTTTGACTTGCCGTTTAACAGATCCATATTCTTGAGAACGGAGAGGTGCACATTTTTAGCCGAAACCAGGAGGACAACACCAGCAAATACCCCGACATTATCGCGCGAATACCGCAGGTAACGCAAACGCACGCGCAAGCAGAAAGACAGCAGTGAAAGCTTTGCTTTCTCAGGAACACAGCGATTTATTTTGCACAATTTTGTCATCAGAAACTAATTTGTGGGATCGCATAAGGTTATTTGTCGTCAGTCATGGATCAGTTATTGTGACATGCTCACAGGCAGACGATTAATTGCTTTTGGTGATGAATATTCGCCTCTGAGGTTCTGACAATGTCAGAATTGTCGGTTAGCATTCTTGCAGTGTGCTGCTCCTACGATAATCTTCAGGAGCCAATAGGAGCACAGCTATTGATGACAGGTGTGTGAGAGAGAGAGAGGGCTCAACAGTAAGAGTTTAGTTAAAAATGTTTAAACTAGCTGTTTTTAGAATATGCTGCATAAATAACTGGTTAATTAGCATTTCCGTCACATTATCAGACTGTCAGAGTGACCTCAGTCTGGCTCTGAAGAGTGACTGGACCATGACCTGTTCGTGATGAGCCTCAGCTGACTGATGTCTTGAAACAGTCTCAGGTCAACCCTGTCAGTCATCTAGGTTCTCACGAAAAATACACTTTCTGAAGCGAAAGTCGTGCAGAGCATATTTGTGGTAAAATATGTAACTATATGAAGCAGGATTTTGTACAGATGAGAGATCACTGTGAGAGCTCTTGGTTAGGGTATAGTGTTAAAATCTCTCACTGTTTCTCTTTCAGAGCCCCTTTCACACATGCTGTCTTTACTGGTAAATTACTGGTACAAGATAATGTGTGAATGGGACCTTTTAAAAAAAATTACCGGTAAATTGGTCCCGGCAAATAAACAGTAAGAGAAGTTCATTACTAGTGACATTACGAGTAATTTACCGGAAAGGTGCAATGTGTGAACTGAGAACAAAATTACTGAAAAACACGCAGA